>VXBT01008761.1:0-41370 GCA_013400235.1 Oriolus oriolus | reverse complement strand
AGCGCGGCGCTCGCTGCTGTACCAGCTCCGGCTCTGGGACCAGGGGCGGACCGTGACTCGGCGGGGCGCGGCGTGAGAACTCCCGCCTTCCCAGGGCTCTCATTCCGTCTTTCTGCCTGCTTCCATGTGCTTGGCCGTGAGCAGCCACCCCTCTCGCCGCCTTCCCCGGTCGCTTTTCCAGGTCTGAGAAGGGTTTCGGGCGCAGGTGGGCAGTGGGTGCCGGGCGCGGGTCAGCCTGACAGCGGCGCCGGCAGCGGGACCCCGCCGGGAGCGTGGGAGGCTGGAGCCGCCGCCCGCCACTCGCGTTTCCTTCCTCCTTCTTTCTTAGCCGGAGGGTCCTCCCGATGCCGGGCTCAGTCAGCAGCTGCCTTCGGAGCCCTGTAGGGTGACAGTTTCTTTAAAGTTAAAGGAGGTTTCCAGAAAGTGGCGGGGGAGCGGTTAACGCCTTTTCTTTTTCTTTTTCTTTTTCTTTTTCTTTTTCTTTTTCTTTTTCTTTTTCTTTTTCTTTTTCTTTTTCTTTTTCTTTTTCTTCTTTTTCTTCTTCTTTTTCTTCTTCTTTTTCTTCTTCTTTTTCTTCTTCTTTTTCTTCTTCTTTTTCTTCTTCTTCTTCTTTTTCTTCTTCTTCTTTTTCTTCCTCTTCTTTTTCTTCTTCTTCTTTTGCTTCTTCTTTTTCTTCTTCTTTTTCTTCTTCTTCTGATGATGATGATGATGATTGATGATGATGATGATGATGATGATGTTCGTTTTGGGTTTTGTTTCCCCACCCTGCAGTACCCGTAATTGAAGTTGTGACCTAAACGGACTTTTTTTTCTTTCTGTGCCCGGTATAGCTACTGTGTGTACCTGCACGGTAGAGCTTCGTTCCTCATTGTGTGGATGCTTGTAGCTACCCCGGGTGTGTGCAGTGGTGCATTAAGGGCTTTATGGGGTACTAAAGCAGTGAGGCAGAGGGTTGTTACTGAAAACTCTGCTTGCCTGCAGGTGTGCACATCTTTCACTGCTTTATAAACAATTCTGTGACTCGATAGTTTCTGCTTGCTATGCTGGCCCTTGATTTCTGCGTGCTTGTAGGAATATCTATCTGAATTTCTTACAGCCGTGCTCAAATATCTGACTACACAAACTTTTTTCATTGGGCTCGTTGCTGATGGGTTCTTGTTTCCTGATTCCACACATAACAACTTGGTCTCTGTGCCTGGCAACTGGAGAGTTCTATCAACAGTTGTTTTAGCACAGTGTGGTTTTAAATATTTTTTTCTTCCTCTTATTTATTTATTTATTTACCAGCCCTCCTTTTTTAACCTGTATAATATAAAGAATGCTTTGCCGTTGATTCTTTTATTTTTTGCATGTTGTCTTTAATGGTTTGGCTTTGCTTACATTCTTGACAGAAGATGGTGCCAAGATGCATCAGCTAGCTTTGCAGTCATAGGCAAAAACACTCAGCAGTGGGCAGAGTGTGCTACAGAGGTATTTTTTACAGGTATTTTTTGCAAAATAATGTTTCCACTTGAATACAACGCCAACTTCAGTTCCAGGCAGGTCTACAATTCAGTTGTAGGAAACAGGGCAGTAAGACCTGTTAAATCTTGCTGTCTGACCCCAGAACTACATTCTTTTTCACATAAGAATACTGTTAATTTTTGCACTTGTACAATATGACCAGAAGGTGATCTGTTATCTCTCCCTGTCTTTCTTCAGGTGAAGCAGATTTTCTCTTCCAAAATGACTTTACGAGTTCTGGTTTTGTGTTTGGCATGTTCTGGGCTAGGAAAGGCAAATGGTAAGTTGAATTTCCTGAAATCTGCTTGAAAATGTTTGGGGAACTGGTTTCAGATTTCTGAGGCTTCAACAGAGTAAGAGACAAAAATAGGTGAAATACGGATTGCTGGTTCTGTTTGACACACTACATAGCTGAGACAGAGACATGGAGCTGGTCGTTGTGACACAAAACCTCCTGGAGCAGCATTTAGAGATGGGAGGGACAAGAAGCATCCCCTATCTACAGTGGCACTGGACACCATTGTTAACCTGAGTTGATGGCTTCTAAGAGTGGGGCATTCCCTAAAGAACTTCTTCCCTCCATCTCAAGTGCACTGTGAAACTACAGTTCACAAAGCCTTTTTAAGGCATTTTGCCCTTTACTTCTCTAACAATGGCTTGGTGTGTACTTCCCTTATGCATTCGATGTTCCTCTAGCTTTTAGGAAACAAAAATTGAGTATTGCTGAGAATAGAAAGCTATGAGCTGATTTAGTAAAACTTAAGAGGGAAGCCTGCAGATACGGGTACAGAAATAAGTCTTTTTTTCTTTTAAGTAGCTTAGCAGAAAGCTAAAGCTTCAGCCAATGTCAAACGACATAACTTCATTGATTTCCAGGAGTATGCAAGAGATGGACATTTTTGTAGGGGAAAGCCATAAAAACACTATGTAACTGAAGGAGTTTTATCTGTGGGTAATCCAGGCCTTAGAATCAACATTAGGCTTCTGAATATGTGTGATATCTGCCCATTTCATTAACTGTTTACTGTCATTGTAGTGGTTCCACAGGCTAAACACACAAAAGTGAGGATGGGTGAAAGTGTGACTCTGAGCTGTGCCCTGACAAAACCCATGGAAGTTCTGCAAGTGACATGGCAAAAGGACTCGGAAGAATTACGTGATAATAATATAGCTACATACAGTAAAAGAAACGGATTAAAGATTCACAAGCCCTACGAAGACAGAATGAATTTCACAAGTTTGGAACTCAACAAGACAAGCATAACTTTTTGGGACACTAGAATGGATGATTCAGGATGTTACAAGTGTCTCTTCAATGCTTTCCCTGATGGCGCCATCTCAGGAGATACCTGCTTGAGTGTTTTTGGTGAGGTTCTCTGCAGGGATATGTCTCTAGTGAAATAAGAGGTGTTTTCTCACCCACAGTATTTCCTTGAGCAGATTCAAGAACTGCAGTGATAAGAGCATCCCTTGGTGAAATATGATGTAGAAACAGAGCACTACTGCTGCGAGTACAACTCTGTGGGTCATATTCAAGACTATTGTGGTTGTTTTGGCTCTTGTTTGTTACTCCGTGAGTAGGAGCTGAAAAGCAAGGAATGAGATCTTTGTAAGTCCTTGATCAGTCCCAGCTGGAACTTGGGCAAACCACCATTGCCTGTTGCAGTTTCCTTTTGCTGCAAGGTACAACCCCAGTGCTGTGAGCTGCTCTGCCAAACCCTACCATTGATAGGGAATTAGCAGATAGGACCAAGAAATGATTTTACATAACAGATTATATTAATACTTGGATTTCAGATTGAGTGAAATCTTTGGGGTATATAACTTCAGTATGGGGGATAGAGGGGACCTGACCCAAGGAACTCTTCTTGCATTCCTTGCCATTGGGCTCAGTGCAAATCCAGTAAGCTTTGCTCTGATTCATAATGGTTAGACTGCTACTACTGCTTATGACCAGGTGCTCACTGTGGTGATGACTTGTCTCATTTGTGTGTTGGAAGGTCTCAATGCATCTGTCCATTACAACATTTCTGAAGGTCATTTGATAGTCATCTGTAATGCTGATGGCCTCCCAGAGCCCACCATCACCTGGAACAACCTGTTCAATTCTACTCCTACGCAGAAGACAGTCAAGCACAAAAATGGGATTGTGTCCATCACCAGTGAACTGCAAATCTACAACATTCAGAACATCAGTGCACAGGATTTGACCTGCAGTGTAAAAAACACAGATGAAAAAATTGAACTGCCTGTGAAAATAAAAGGAGGTAGGTAAGCAGTGCAAGCAACTTGTTAGCATTCTCATGCCTTCCATGTTTTGCAGTAGCATGTTTGGATAGGAATCTTCTGAGAAGAGGAGGGAATGAGATGTGTGTATGTCAGGAAATTCTATTTACATTCATTGTTGTCTTTGAGCTAATAACATCCTGGAATCCTATCCAAGAGGGAAAAAAAAAGCCAGACTAATCAGCTAGGGAGATACGAGGTTTAGAGGCACCATGCATTCTGCAGCAAGTTGAACTTAGGTTTCCACATAGGCCTTCATAATTTTTTTTTTTAACAGCCTACAAAGAAATATAAATATGCCAGCTGCTATCTATGTAGAAACTCCATGGGTTGCTTGATGAACTTGGAAGTTTTGAAATTCATAATAAACTGTCTCTGAATCAAATGTTTCAGTTCAACTTACTGCATGTTTTTTGTATTTAACCTGTAAGTTATGTTCTAGTTTCTCTGATTTTTTTGCTAAGGCACATGTCCACTGAAGTAAGGGTCAGGGAGGAATAGTACTTTCAGGCATTCAGGGAGGGAGTCAGTTGAAGATACTTACATTCGGTTTATACAGAAATCTTAGATACATTAATGTAACATCTGAATATCTTGTACTGTTAACTTATTTCTTCTTGCAATATTCTGTTCTGCTGGAAGGACTTTCACCCTGTTTCTTCAGATAAGGACCAGAAACATTTAAAGCTGAAGTACCATTCTTAGTTCATGTAGGAACATTGACTTGAGTGATTTAAAATTCATGTGTCTCTAAATCCAGAGCCTTAAATTGAAGACCACTTGTAAATTAGCATGACAGGAAAAGCAGCTTGGAGCTGTGGGTTAATTCTGAAATTACATGGTCAAAAAGTGATTGCTATAGGAATAGCAGTAGAGAGCAGGATCTGATTTTTAATATCTGCTCTCTAAATGTTCAAAAGCAATTTGGTTCCTAATTCTGAATTACATTAACTAAAAAAGCATATTAATCTTTTTGTCCTGTCGCCAATATTCTTTTGTTTTGGTCTTTTAAAAAAAAATGTGTATGTTAGCAGAAAACTAAGACTGTTGTTATTTCTTGCTAAGTGGGTAAAAAAATCAGCTAACAGCTTGTTTTTTTAACAGTCTTATATTTTAGAGGACGAGAAGTTCAAATGCATAGTTCAACATGTCTTGGTTAAAAGACGTAATAGTTTTGGCTTGAGTCAAACAAATTTTAAATCATACAGTTTTCCAGCTAATGTCAGTGAACATTGCAATGAGCCTTTGTATTAGCATTTTGATTAACAGCAGTCAAATGAAGTGGTTTGTGTCTAACCAGGGAGGAACATTTATGCTCAGCTGTTGGGTAGAGTTATTTGCAGGCAGCAAAACATAGCCTGTCTTCTTTTCTTAAAATTAATGTTGCCTTTTCAACAGTGTTAAGTGTTTAAAAGTAAAATAATAAAATTCTGAGTGAACAAAAAAGCTCTTCTGAAAGTGTTAAGACTTGTATGAAGTTCTGCTTGTGTGTGTATGCTAACCACAGTATCAGGTGTGGGAATGGCAGTTTTCTTTGCCATGAGCGCATCTTTTCTTCACATTTTCTGTGGGCAAGTAGTTTTGTTTTTGAAGATACATAGGTTCACTCTCTCTGTTGAGCAACTGCTGCTTTCGCTTATCTTATCAACACCTTTAACCGTATCAGAGGAATCACTGTCATTAATCAGACATCCTCTTGGCTCATTTTGCTTTTTTCTCTATAAACTAGATTAATTTGCTGTGGGTTTTTTGTTGTTTTGTTTTCACAGAAGACGGATCATCATTGCCTTGGCTGGTGATTATTGTGGTGATTTCAGTAGTCATCATAGTTCTGATTCTGATTATGCTGTTCTGGAGGAAGATAATATGCAGGAGGAGTTGAAGTGGTGAGTCGCTGATGTGTGGAAGCACATGGTTTTCCTAGAGCCTATAATAAGGTCTGATCGTCTGCAGAGAAGAATGAGACTTTGTTGAGGTACCACTGGGGGTATGAGAATGTCATCTTGGACAACTTAATAATAATAAATACTAATAGTAATATGTTTACGGTTTTTAGAGGTTGCCTCAGTTGTTTGTAAGTTTGAAAGCTGTTTTCCCACTGCCAAGGGACAATCCAAGGCCGAAAATTGTTAGGGAAGGATCCAAGCAGGGCAGGACATGCTGCTCTTGGTTTGCTTTCAGGTAGCAGTCTCAGCAGAAGTAATTAGCTTATCTTTCACATTTTCCTGGAAGCCCACAAAGTGTAGTATGCTCAGATAATTTTTGGCAGATGAATGAAACATTGGAGAGAAACCCACCCAGGCGGAGCGATGTCCTCTCGGGGGAAGCATTTTCTGCTGATCACGGCACCATCTTTGTATTTTTTAAGACAAACAGGGGAATTTGATGAAGAAGTGTGCTCAAATTTGGCACACGACTGTGCTTCCTAATGATGAATTAAGGAGAAGTTGCAGTCAGTGTAATGTCTCTGTGTGTGTAATAACCTGGTCATGGATCAATTCAACTCTCTAGTCTTAATTAGCAGTAACAAAATGAACAGAAAAAAAATGGGGGAGACACATCATAAGCTTCAGAAATCACAGAAATTTGATGGTTGTTTGTAGTTTCACTCTTGTTTAACTAAATCCAAATGCCATGTCTGGCTTTAAATTCCACTAATATATTTAGGAACACCAGCTCATATTAACTCAGTTCCTGACTATTTAGATACCTGCTTCAGGGGGATAATGGGATATAAAGTAAAGAAATGTTTCAAGGAGTATCACACCTCTCTATTGTGAACATAGACTTACAGCATCTACTATTAGGAGGACTTGACCTAATGAATCTGCTACTGCCAGAGACACAAAAGTCTTCACTGAGAAGAAAGAGAAATGAACAGTTCTTACACCCCAGATATAATGTCCTAATTATAAAATGTATGTAAGGCTTCCATTGATCCTATAAACAGTGCAGAAGATAAAATTTCTTGTTGAATTTTCAGACCAACCTGGAAGTTAAAGTGCAAGGAGTTTGTTCTTAAATACTGCTTTTTAAAGGATCAGAAGAGAAAGGTGAAATGCTCACAAGAAAGATGTATCTTTTCCCTAGAAAAACCATTCCAAACATGAATGAGCTTGTACTAAGCATACTTTGAAAGAGAGACCTTGAAATGGAGGTGATGTGATAGAGCTTTTGGGTCACTCCTAGAGCAGATCTGAGACTGACCAGGAAAAGAGAGTGCCGAAAAGCACAGGTGGTGCCTTGCAGTGTTTTGAAGCCCTTTCACTGCATGGTGGATGAGAAGAACCACACAGGGATGCTGTGTCTGCACTGGGGCCCAAAGCTGGAGCAGTGTCACTCAGTGAAACGCTGCTTGACAAGACTAGGATGTTCATTTTTAGAGCAGGCTGAGGATGTTAACATGTGTCCTAGCGTGATTCTGGCCCGTGGATATTAGCGGTTCCCTGAGCAATGCCCTTATGTGGGTTCAGTGATAGTTTGTAACAGGGCCGTCCCCAGCAGGCAGTGACAGCAGGTTTCTCACTCCGTGCACCACACGCTAGGTACCGGGCTTGGAAGCTCCAAGCCGTTTCATGCATCCTTGTGCCATGACATGGGTCATGTAAGACATGATTTACTGCTGTGGAGACACCGCTCTGATGCACAGCAACAGAGCCTGCATGTTATTTGGGAAACTTTGAACACATCCCCCTTCCCTGCTTTCTAAGGAAATCATAAGGCACAGAAAAGCATTAGTTTCAACTGAAAGCACTGTGCCTCTTTTTCCTTAGCTAAAGGCTCAAAGCTTGAAGTCCCACTGTGTCACCAAGAGAAGTGGGGTCTCATCCTGCTGCCTGGGAAGACGTCAAGATTCCTGGCCCCACATGTATGCCAGTGTGTCACAAGGTCAAGACTTAATGTAAATCCCTGTTCACTGGGGCAGATGAGCAGTGTTTAGTAGCAGGTGTTTGTTGGGTTAAAGTTTATCTAGAGAAGCAGGATTTGAATGACATCAGTTGTTTGTGTTCCTTCCCATTTTTCATGGGTTTTGATTAATTGTGATGCTAGGATGTGACTTCTGCAGTGAGCTTGTAAGTCGCTGAGTCTCTGTTCTTTTAATGTAGTATAGTTTTTATCATTCATATCTATTCAGTTGCTCTTTGGTCTTGAGTTTCAAAAACGTAATGCACTGACCTGGATCGGTTTTGAATAAAGGCAGCATTACTCTACCCAGAGTAATTTTGACCAGCTGATCATATTCCTTCCTCCAGTGACCATCTTAGGGAAATGTGTAGTCTGTCTTCCTAATTTACATCTGTTTCCCTGAAGGCATCATTAATTAGTTTGCTGTAAAACTTCAGTGGTGGTACAGTTTGATCACTCTGTCACCATCTGATTTTTTTTTTTTCTCTCCCAGGATGCTCTTTTCTGCTGGCGGCTAAGGGTTGCTTACAGTTTATCTTGTATATGATTCCACTGTCACTTTCCTGGCCATCCTTAGAATACTAAGAATATCTGTGGAGCTACAGTAATTGTTAACACTATATTTCTAGTGTGTTATCACTCCACAAGTATTGTGACGAGGAAATCCCCTAAACTTCTTAGCTATGGATCCTAGTCTGGTTCTGTGGTGACTCATTTTTTCCTTGATCATCTGTAAAATATGTTTCTGCTTTTTAAAGCATTGGTTGCAATTGATTCACCCAAAAAGCAGTAATACCCCTCAGAAAGCCCTTTTCTGGTTTTATCCTCTATTGTGCTCAGATTGGTTGGAATGAGGAGCAGTGTAGAGGTCTGCCAGGCTCTGGCACCAGAGCTGTCTGCCCTCCCGTGGAGAAAAGGTGTCTGAGACCTGAGCCTCCCAAGAGATAAGGACTTCTCCTTCAGGTTATGGTGACCAAAAAGTGGCCCAGCATGCCTTGCTTCTCCCTATGGAGATTGTCTATAACCTGCTGGCTAACCGGTGTCCACCCCACCCCTGCCTTTCCCTACATAAACACCCTGGCTGTACCCCTGATCCCAGGAGAGCCTGGCCGCTGGCTCCCTTCACAGGGGTGGCTGAATAAAGCTTACCTGTGGAATTCACCACGCCAGGCTCTCTTGTCTCTCTCCGTCCCCGGGCCTGCCTGGGTGGCCTCATACGAGCTGAAATCACTAAGAGCTGAAATCACTTGTAGCCGAAGTTGCTACACCTTTGAGGCCGCCCATCGCTCGGAGAAGCTGCACAGACCCCCTGGATGGGCTGTTCCCTTTGCGGGACGCTCTCTCTGGAAGGTCGCAACCTCGGCCGCCCCCTGGGCCGCCCCCGAAGCGCGATAGAGCAGTGCCTACGTACATACTTTTGGACTTGCTGTTTGTAACAGCACAATAGAGAGCTAACAGCACTGGCTGGAGAATGCCAGGGTCTGTCTGGGGCCTCAATACTTCCTTTCATTCTGCGCTAGATAACAAGCGTGGCCTTTCCAGGCTTATCAAGATGCTCAGTTTTTAAAGTAAAACAGTAGCTTTTCATCTGGGTGGCTGGGAACTCTTCTCTGACAAAGTTTCTTCAAAGTGCTTTTGCTTCTGAGGGTATGGTTAGGTTTTGCTTTGCTTTTATTTTTGTTGTTTCCTTCCTCTTCATGGTAGATTAACTTGGGAATCAGGTCAAGAGCTGGGGCTGAAAGTTGATGTCCCATCCCTCAGGCATTTGCCTTGTGTACCAGTTACAGAGCATACATACATTTTGGTTCTCCCTGAAAACGTCCCAAGTGAAGTGTCTTCACAACATTTGTGGAAAAGTGACTCGTTTGGAATCAGACTGAGCAGCCTTTCTGGCAAGTGCTGACACACAAGCTTTGGAAAACTCACATCTCATGCTCTACCAAGGAGGCAGGCAAACCGAGCTGTGCCTATCACACGATATAAGTGCAGTGAGCAGGCTGTGAAGAATCACCAGGCATAACTTCTCCCTGAAGTTTCTTGGTGCTGCTCATCTGATAAAAAGTTAAATCTTTTCATTCCTTACTCAACTAATAGAGCTTAACTGTAGACCACACCAAGATAAAGCAGTCCAGTTAAGAAGCCAAGAGCCTGGGTAGAAGCAAAATAAAGACTATTAGCCTGAATAAATTCCCGTGACTCACCTGTCATTTATGTGTCTTGACTTGAATGCTTTCCACTTGCTTATTTCATGGCTTGCAGGATACTCGTATTTCAGCCTGCCCAATTAAAAACTTTAAAGTTAATTCTCAGGATGTAGCAGTCTGCAAGGGGATAAAATTCCACGCATACATTTTTTCTGGAGGCTTGTGGTAACCTGTGAGGAAGACCTACTTCACAAATATATATAAAGGCCAGAATGGGGTTTTTTGGTTTTAAGAATTGGTATGTTGATCTTGGGTAGCTTATGCAGGTTTTGCCATGTGGAAAGCTTCAGAAATAGTCAAATAGTATGCTTGTGTTTAAAAAAACTATAGCAAGAGGAAATGGAGCTTCTAATTGAATATATATGATATTGAATAGTTAAGAAAACTGAACAAAATAGGTTAACCTGGAAGAAGAAAACTTGAGGAGTCAAAGAAGAAAGGACTAAGCCAGACCAAAAATTCCGTTCTGCAGCAACCACCAGCATAGAAATGTGTTTTTCCTGTTTGGAAATCGAAGCATTCAGGTTTTCCTCCAAGTAGAGATTTTATGGAACTCAGATGTAATCAGCATTGTCTTTGCCACTTGGCGCTATGGTTTACTTGACAAGGTGGTGTTCAGTCCAAGGTTGGACTTTATGATCTTGGAGGTCTTTTCCAACCTTAATGATTCCGTGATTCTGTTTGCATCTGAACACAAACAGCTCTCTGTATTCCAAAGAAATGCTGAACCTCAATGTGCTTCATACGTTACCCAAGTTCTACAACACAGGTTCAAAATGCCTCTTTGTATGAGCTGGAGATCACTTAATACCCCAAACAGGAATTTAAGATGCCCTGATTGTTACCTTTTGACGTTTGATAGTTGCTACAAATAGCATAGAATCAGGTCTGGTAAGTGTAAAATAGCAACTTGGCTGATCAGCTATAATATGTGGGTATGAGAAACCCAAATTTTGGTGGCCAAATATGTCCTGGAAGGCTGGGAAATAAGTATTATGCAGGAAATTCCACGTTTTGGGAAACTGTAAGAGCAAGTACTTAGTTACACTTTTCATTTGTTTGTAGTAAAGATAGTAATTAATTCTGGAAGAGTCATTATAGCAGTGTTCTCTAGCCTGTATTCAGTTTGAGGAAGGCTCTGTTTCTAAGCTCTAGCTTAAAAATTGCAACACTTCTTGTTTTACCTTACGATGTGGCACGTTTCTTCAGTGGATTTGCTTTGACATCTGGTTTTCTTATTAGCGAGAGACTCAGTAGTTGAGAACAATATAGAAGCAGCTTAGTTTTAGGAGAATTTTCAGAATAATTTTTCCAGAGAAAACCGCTAAATACCAGACTTTCAGAGGATAAACTCGGGACATAACCTCCTCTTCGATGAGGCAGATGGGTATAACACACTTCCTCTGCTCACAGAGGAATGGGTTTCTGGTACTCGCGTCCCAACTGGCGAGGCTTACTTTAGAGTAGCCTTGATTTCCTCTCAAGTGTGGCTTTAATGGGAGTAGGATATTATATTTGTCCTATTTTGAATTCCTGAAAAATAGCAAAAAATATGCAGTGAATACACAACAGCCTTATTCCTTTACCCTTCTTAATACTGCACCAAGAAAAACCCCAAACCCAAGCTAACCAACCAAACAAAAATACCAAAACCCAAAAACACCACAGTGTAAAAACAGTATAGCCAAACAGACCTAAACAGAGCTACTGAGGGGAGGAATTAAAAAACCAAACAACAACCCTCATGGCAAAAATATCACTGAAAGGTTAGGGGTGTCAGGCTGCCCATCAGGTTTCCCGCAGACATAAATATTTTGTAACTCAACTGAAGATGTTTTCTGGGTGTAATCACACACAGTTTCCAGACAGTTCCTGTTCCCTAGTAATTCCACTTAATTTTCTGTTCACAGAAATGTGCCTGGCAGTACCCTCTGATCTGTATCATATGTAGAGGGAGGATGGGCACACTTCCCAAGCTTTCCACACTTCAGTGCTACCTGTTTTCATTGTGAAGCACAGGGATGGCTGGTGTTTTGTTTGTTTTCCCTGGCATGTCATGCTTTCCATTTAGAAGAGACAGGAAAAGGGAGTAGCAGAGGAGGAAGGAGGGGACGGTCACATGGGTGAATTCTGGTCTCCTGCGCCATGGCTGGGGTTTTTGTCTGAAAGGATTAGATAAATCCTGTTTTGCTACTGACAGGATGAACGTAGTGGCGTAGGAAACATCTTGGAGTTTGTCCTGCCCATCTAAAGGGGAGGTATTGAAGTCTAAGCTACTAAAACACAAAGCCCTTCCTTTGTGAACAGGGAGGCTTTTAGTATATGTGAGTAGTACAATTTCTGTCTTGTGCATCATATTTGTGCTCATATTTCATTATGAAGTAATTTTCTGGTCCTTCCTTCTCCTTTTCATTCCAATAATAGGGCTTTGTATATAACCAGAAAATAAAATGGCTGGCAGCCGAAAGGGAGAAAAAATATCATTCCTGTGATATGTGAATAGTTGCCTCGCTGTTTCAATTTCTCATTCACTTCCTTGGTAAGAATTATTTATATACACAATTCCAAAATACTTTACAAAATACTTTGTATGTATGCAGGGTTGTTAGATAAGGAACCTCTTTCATATGCCTCTACATGAAAAGTGAAGATGCCATCTATTTTATTATTGTCTTCAAAGCCATGTAAAGGTAGAGTTACAAACTGGATCTCAAGCAACTGAATGACATTATGAAATATCAAACTATTTTTATGCTCAATATATTTGTGTTAATTAATTATTGGTGTATTATTACCAGTGAGGAAAGTTGGTTTACTTTTCACAGTTTACAGATCCTTTCAGGGTTTTGTATATTCGCACATTCTCACTGTCATATTCTGAACTCTGCAGTGTGTGTGATTTCCAGAATTAAAAAAGCAGGGAAGTTGCTCACCAAAGGGCGGGTTTGTAACTGTTGCTCCCCACGTTCCCCACTGTGCATTTCTCTTCCTCCTGTCCCAACAGCAGCCACACTGCTAAGCAAAACCTGAGACAGCAACACAACAGCCACGACTCATCCTTTCCTGGGGTTGTTTTTGTGTTTTCTAGGGTCCTTGAGGATTTCCATCCATCTCCCAGACCATGAGAGGCCAGCAGCCTGAAGCCGACATTACACATAATGACTTGACTGGCTGGAAAGAAGCAGCAAAAAAAGGAAAAGACGTCGTATACACTGCCCTATCTGGAAGCTGAGCTGATCGCTGAAACGACTAACACTAATGTTTGTCATCTGCTCTAGGCCCTTAATCTTAAAATGTAGGACTGGAGGGACCGCTTGGTCTGCTGCTCTGCAGAGGAGGGGATTTTGCCTGGCAAAACCTTTTTTGCCCATGCCACTCTTGGTACTGCTGCTGGGCAAAATGTATTTGTCTTCTTCCAGTTGAGTTTTGAAAAAGTCCATGGACAGAAGCTCTGCAGACTCTCTGGGGATTCTCTTCCAATGCCTAATTGCTCTTGCAGTAGAGAAGGATTTAATTTTTGCCAACATCTGTCTGCAATTTCACTTGCAGCAACTCTGAGTTCATCACCCTCTTCCTGTCATCTGGTTTTTCTTCTCTTATCCATCTATTCCAACTCCTTTTTCTCTGTCTGGAAAGACCTACTGGACTCAAAATCAGAGGACTCAAACCACACCAGATTTGTCAAAATTACTGGGGAAGAGCAATAGGTCTTCAAGCAGGTGACTAAATAAAGGCAGTAGCCTCCACAGGTTGGAAAGAAGAATTGTAAGTAATTTATATAATACGTAAGTAATTTACTTTATTTGACTTCTTTCTAATCCTGGAGTGTTTTCTTCTGGGTTTTTTGGGTTTTTTAGGGATGTGTGTGATGGAGTTAAATGTATATGTGAGGAGCAGACAGTAACAAAGGCCAGTAGTGGAAGCATTGTCTTCTCCATCTTTTCTTTCCTTTCTGTTAATATCCTACTCCTTGCTGAGCTGCCAAAAGGCATGGACTTTGTCAATAGTTTTTGTGCTCATCTTACACACTGTTCAGAATAGTCTTCCCTGTCTTCATCCATTTTGATTGTGTCTTTTTAAACACAGATGAATTGCTTAGGTGGCCAAAAGCCATTATTCCATGGCTGGACCTCATTGGGTGGGGTGCCACACGCTGAGCTCACTGTCCTCTGTCATTGCTGAGGCTATAATGGTATCAGCTGGCACTCTTACAGAGACTGAGTTTACTGATTTGTCATCCTTTCGGCAGCAGATAAAGACACTGCACTGTTCTTAGGAGCTGGGACCTAATTCTGCTCCTGTCTCAGGCTGGATTGGAGCTTCTCTCCTGCCACCCCAAGTTGCTCATCACTGCCAGCCCAAGCCTGCTGATCCAGCCATTTCCAGGCTTAAAGTTCCAGGTGCTTGACCCCTTCTTGCTGGGCTGCAGCAGGCTGCTCAGGAGGACCGTGCAGTCCTGGGCATTGCCCTGCAGCTCCTCATCTTTGTGAGGGGTCGAAGGCTCCAGGTGCCCTCTGTCTCTGTGCTTGTTTTGGTTGGGACAGAGTTAATTTTCCTGATAGAAGCTAGTATGAGGCTGCGTTTCTGACTCTCCCCTTCCCTCCTGGGGGACTGTGCAAGCAGCTGTGTGGTGCTCAGTTGCTGACTGGGGTTAAGCCATGACAGCCTCTGAGCGCCTTTGCAGGGCTCTGTGCCTGCCCCACAGGGCAAAGATTGCTAAAAGCAAGCCTACCTCTGGCTGTACCTTCTTCGTGGCCCATTTTACTGACAGGATAGACAGAAGGGAGGACTGCAGGGGGTCCTGTGGTGATGTTTTGTTCAGCTGATGAGTTTAAGGTGTTTGTCTCAGTCTTCCTTCAGTCTGAATGTTTGTCATCATATCAGGATCACCAACAGTATTCTCTTTTCTTTTGGCTTTGATGAGCATTTGTTTGTATATCTGAAATACTCCATCTTACCAGAGTGCATAGCATTTTGGATTGTGCTTTTTATATCATGTGTTTTCTAAGGGTACAAACTGTCAATCTGAAAAATCAACTGTGGAGATTCAAAACTTAGGACTCAGTGTTCAGAACAAGTATTTTGTTGGTTCTAGAGCGGTGGCCTCTCCAGAGTGTGGTAAAAAGTTTTGTGTGTATGTCTGCTTGTGTTACTGAGGATGTGAGGGGTGACATTTGCTCTACTACTGTAGGCGCAATGTGAATTATTTATTTGTATATTTCACTTTTTCTAATTTAAAAAAAATCTGATCCAACCAAAACACCAACTGGTCCTTTTTTTCCCTACTTGTTTGGGATACCAGAAATGCATCATTGCAATTGGGCTTTTTAGTAGTTTTGATTTATACTTTGCTTCCTTTCTCTACAGAAAGTGTGAGTTCATGGGGTTTTAAAGGTGTTTTAGGGTATTTTTTCTGTTTAAAAGAAGGTTTTGAACAAAACTTTTGAGATAAATTTACAGAAGTATTTTTGACCACAGCAGCTGCACTTTAGTTCAGATTTGAAAATAACTTCAGTCAATCAAAACAGTGTATTCTATATCTTTACAACTATTGTCTATGTCATGTTTGTTGCTTAATTATTTTTTATCTAAAGTTACATGCTCTACTGATACATTGTCTGTCTTGCTTTCTGTACTTCCCTGGATGAAAAGAAGCCAAATAAAGCAAATTTGAACATAAGGCCACATGATTTCTTTCATTTGCAGCACAGTGCCTGTGAGCTTTTATAAATCAGTGAGACATGTATCATACATGAGCTCTAAGTTTCCCTTGGGAAAAGCAGGGGTGACCCAGTGTACTCTTTAATACATGTGGCCTTTTGAGATTAAATGTGAAACCACAATAATTTTTGTTTCTCATGACATCAGCTTGCACTTTTCGTCTTAAAAGATGTGATCATGAGAAACTTGAATATAGGTAAAAGGATGTATTGATGCTACTGTATCCCTAGAGGAGCTGAGTGTCATGGTGTTGTGTCCTAGATGTGAAAGGCAACAGTTTATGGCATGTCTGAGCTGTAAAATACAATAGGCAGTGATTTCCAGAGGTTTTCCAGAGATTGCAACATCAACTTTTCATTTTCTCAAGGATACAAATGGTTGCTGCTGGTGGCCTCTGAAGAGCTTCCTCCTGGGCACTGGCCAAAAGTGCAAGGCTTGTTGCTGCAATACCTCACTCACCCTGAGCGATGGGAGATTGCAGTTCCTTCTTCTGGGAATTCATTGCTATAGAACAAGGAATAACAGTTTTAAACTAAAAAAGAGTCAATTTAGATTATGTATAAGGAAGAAGTATTTTACAATGAGAGTGGTAAAACACTGGAGCAGCTTGCCGGGAAAGATGGTGGATACCCCATCCCTGGAAACATTCAAGGTCAGGCTGGATGAGGTCTGAGCACCCTGGTCTAGTGGAAGGTGACGCTGCTCATTGCAGGGGAGTTGGACTGGATGACCTTCAGAGCCCCCTTCCAATCCAAACTCCTCTATGATTCTAAGAATCTGACACTCTCAGGTCAGCCAGGTTACCTCTCCATGCAAAGGGAAAGCAGTGAGCCAGCAGTGCTGCTGCCCTGAGCACAGTGTAGGGCAAGCTGTGGTTTTCCCAGGAAGAAGAGCCGTGTTACCATGCACTAGAGCAGAAGCACTGCTTGCCTGGCCCAGGAGTACCTGGCAGAGCTGGGTCAAGTGCTGCTTAAGCCATCAGTTGCAAGGTGGGCTGTGCTGACAGAGTAGGCAGGAACCAAACAGTGCGGGCTGAGGTGGTTCAGGCTGGGGCTGAAGTATGGTAGCAGAGTTGAGTGGCCTTAGAAAGAGTAGATTGGCCACCCTAAACTTCACAAAACATAAATACGTGCAGAACAGCATGTTTCCTCAGGGGAACCTCAAGGCTGCTGTAAAATCTATAAAAGGTTGCTTTTTTGGCTGACAGCCTGGTCCTCAGAACCTGTCAAAATGTTTGCTTTAGTTTTCAAGTCACAGTGTATTGTTTAATTCCTACAGCTGTCTCCTCTCTTTGTGTGCTTTTGTCCCTGATATGCTCAAGGATGTCATTACTCTGAGTCTTGAATTGTGCTGACATAGGGGAGAGGAAGGTAAAGTGTCTGAGAGATAAGAATGTCTATGTATGCAGGGCTGGGTTCCTATGAAAAATGGATTTTGAAAAAAGAAAAAAAGTCACTTCTGACTGCACAGTGAGAATGACTTTTCCTTTCTGCCTTGTGTGTTTTGAGTGTTTTCCCATTGCCCTTCTGCACTGACCACCCAGCCCAAGGTCACACAGCTGCTCCAGCTGCCTCTGAAGTAGTGAATGCATGCTTATGTTTTTTCTTTTATCCTTTCCTTATCCTCCACCAACCCATGAATTTTGCCTCTGCGCATTGTTTCCCATTTCCAAGTCTGACAAGTGGACTTGGGATACTTCTGGGTGACTTTTTCCATGTCGTGTCATTCCATGTGCCTGCCTGCTTCTCTTCTGTGTCTCCAAGGTGCTCTTCTGCTGACTAAAATGCTGTTTGCTCTGAAAGCATAGTGGCAGCTGCTCTCAAAGTCTGCTGCATAACAAGATGTCAGGGAAGGAAGCTAAGTTAGAAGCTAAGAGGATGTACGGTGGGGGGTTGTCTGGATTTTTTTTCCTTAAGATAGATTGAAGTTAGAGGCAGAATCAGCACTGAACAAGAACTTGCATGTTGATGACCAGTATTTTTTCACCCAGAAAGGCTTAAAAGTCTTTCAGCTTCAAGTTGAAAGCACTTAAATTGGTTTTTTGAGACCATATTAAGTGAGCAACCTGGGAGCTGGTAATAATGTAAATTTGGTGCTTTGAGTCACTCTGCCTGCAAGAAGGAAGTGTGGCCACCTGGACAGGCAGAACTGGGAAATAAAGAATAGGATTGCAGTCCCAGCCTTAATAATCTGGGTTTCCCTAGAGAAAAAGGAAGAGGTGTATTTCCTTACTAATTGCAGTCTAATAAGTTACTTCTGGAAAACAATGTAGCCAAGTGTAGTGGTTGACAAAAGAAAGTTTCCCACTTCTCACTTGAAACAGAGGTTAAGCAGGCTCATCCTTGGCTGATGAAGTATGAACAGACAGATTGCCTGTTCTGGCAAGAGTTTGTTAATGTAATTTGGTAAGGAAACGTACAGTGAGAGAATGATTTATATTTTATTTTATCCACTCCTAAAGCATTCCTGATTTCAACTTCTTTCCTCCTGATTTTGACCTTCCCTGTTCAGGCTGACTTATTTTTCCTCTTGGTCCTGGACAAGTTCCTTCCTGATCACTCTTGTTCTTTGCAAAGAACTTGGCCTGAAGTGTGCTGTTTTCCTGCTTATGTGGACATGCTCTCCACCCGATTTCTCCCTTTCCATCTCTGGTACTCGAGCATTCACAACAGTCACTCCATCACTGGAAGGTGTTTTCATCTTCCTGAGTCACAGTAACCACAAAGTGAAAGTAGCTCCTGTGAAAGCTTGTCCTTGTTTCCAAACCAGGAGGCAGCCCCTCAAGGAAAGACAAATAACCTGGACACGAGTAGACAGACCTAGGGAAAATGGAGATGACTGTCTGTCTGCAGGAGCTCCACAGAGCCCAGATCCTGGGCACACACTGCCTGGAGCTCATGTGGAGTCCACTGACATGTGTTCAGCTCCCTTGCTGGGCTGCATGATGGTCCCATCAAAATGTACAGAAGATGTGCCGCTGTGGGTCTGAGAAACATGGTTGGTGTCTCACCATGGAGCAAAAGGAAAGCATACTCTCACCAGTGTTGCACACGTTAAGTTTGATTTCTATTAAGCAGCTGGTTATTTCAGCTAACTGATCCTATGTAGGGATGATAAATATTGGCATTCTCTGACCCCCTTTATCATGTCACAGCCTAGGATAAGATAGCTCAGTTGGTTAGAGCATGGTGATAATAAAACCAGGGTTGAGGGCTCGATACCCATATGGTCCATTCACTTGAGAGCTGGACTTGGTGATCCTTGTGGGGTGCCTTCCAGCTCAGAATATTCTGTGATTCTGTGATAACTTTGAAATTTACTTGGTAATAAGTCTTGTTTCCTTTCTGGGCTAATTAACCTGGGAGTGAGAACTCTGTGATGATGAGAGCAGCACTAGGAGAACTCATGAAGGCTTTGATGGAAACACAAGAGAATATTTTCTTGGACAGCATGGAAGGCATAATGTTGGGAATGAGAGATTAGAAGACTTGGGGTCAGAGAATGCTGGCTTGTTTTCCTGACAGCCCTGAGCATCCCAGCAGCAACCAGCATAGAGTGGTTGCACTGGTGAGATGAGAGAGAGCTCTTGTGTCCTGCTCCTCCTCCAAATGGTGCACCTGGAGTCAAGTAGCTACTTCTGCTGTTGTCTGTGTAGAAGAACAGGATTGGAGTTGAGTCAAACAAAGGTAAATGTGTTCTGTTTGACCTGAATTGATGGTAAGATCTCAGGTAAATTATTCAGGAATATTTTTGCACTTAGGTATATAGTGCTTCCTGGGACTGATATTTTAATTTTAGAATTTTCAGGGAGTTTGTCACAATGTTATAATCAATAAGGTAAGAGTGCTGTTGGCCAGGGTTCTTCTATAGTGAACAGCTCCCCTCTCCCGCTGCCCTCAGCACTCCCATCTCTTCCTAATTTGCAGCTGAGAGTCCTACCTTCTAAACTGATTTGGGCACCAGAGGAGATAAATACTATTGCAAATTGCAGTAGTAATCATGAACTGAGATCCTTTGCCCATTTGCTTCATGGAAAGAGGATTTGCTACTCTGCTTACACTGCCCAGCCATGTTTTGGCTTGGCTGCCTGTCAGAACTGCAGTGTTTGAACAGCAGCAGACTGGCCACATGAGCAACCAAAAAAGTGGAATTGGAGAAATTTCATTCCTTGAGCAGGTTGGCTGCTTCCTAGGCAAAAGTTGAGTTTTCCCTAGAAGAGCAGACATCCCAGTGTCAAGGAGTAAAGACACAAGTTCATGAGGTTTACATAGGAGTTATTTGGTGGAAAACCAAGAATGAGAAGCATTGGGGGGAAATCCCTCCAGTGTGGTCCTGTCCCCTACAAATCAGTAAGGGAGCAGAGGTGGCGTGACGGACCTACAGTCTCAAGATGTAGAGGTTACTCAGCATGGCCTTGTCCAACTATCAAGGCTGAGGTTTTTGCCACACTCTCCCAGCTGGATTTCCTGTGAAGTGCTTTCTGGGATTGTTCAAGTTCATGTGAGATCTGGACTCTGAGTCTGCAGACACATTTCTGTATGTGCTGTGCAGACCAAATTTCTGTGAGAAATATTAATCTGATGTTAAATTTGGGAAAGATAAAACTCTCCGCTGTGGGATAAATGTTGGCCCTAACAGTCCATATAAAGAGCTTATTATGTCTTTATTTTTTGGCATGTAAGTAGCACTTCCATCTATGGAAAAAATCTCATTCCCAGTAGGAGTAGGAACTGTGTCTCTGCTAGGCAACCCAGATATTTTCCCTCTCCCTTCTGACACGGCTTTGCATGTTAATCTAGCCAATGAAAAAAACCTAGGAGTAAAATTAACCCTAGAAAGCTGTATGGACACCCTGAAAAATCATTACGTTAAAACCAGGGAAGACAGAGCCATTGAGAAAGATCAGATGTGGCAATCTCAAATGGAGCAGCTAACTGAAACAAGTGGAAGAGATTTCTGGTTTCCTGGAAGCAATCCTCAGGACATTTTCCCCTTGTGTTTAAAATGAGGTTTCTGCTGCAAGGATTTACCTTCTCAAACTTTTCTGTGTTAGCTGAAAGGTTGATATTTTAACATGAGGGAAGATATTCCCTGAAACTGCACAATTGTTTCTTCCGTTCGTTATGACCTTTTTAAAGTCTGAAATGTGAGGGGTTAAGTGCTAAATAATAGGCATGAACTTACTTTCTATCAGCCTAATTTGTATTATGTGGATAATATGACAAATTATTTAACATTAGCTGTAAATCCTCTGCTCAGTGGTTTAACTTCACTCTTGGGGTAGCACGAGCAGACTCAGTTTAATATCCTTGCTTTGTTTGCTTGCACAGTGTGCAGAGTGGCTGTTTGGATGGTGTGTGTATAATCCACGCCATGTGGAGTGGGCTTGGGCAGGCACAGCTTTCATATAGTTAATATTTTGTATTTCTAACTAGTTGTATTGGCACACATTTGTTAGCCTTTCCTGCTGAAATATTTGGGAGAGTTTTAGTATTAAAAGCATTTCTATCCTTTTGAGAAAGTAATTGGCTTGGAGCTGTTTCTCAGAGTAAATTCCCCTGAGCAGACATTTGGAGAAGTGGGTCTGTTTTTACAACCCTGTCCCAAAACACTGTCTGTTTTAGTTCTGATTTGGTATGACTTAGCTGTTTACAAAGCATTCTTACCTGCTGGCATGCACATATATGATGCATTCTTCTTTTGAAATTAAGAGTTTATTCATCTTGTGTAAATACTGTCGACTCAAGAAAAGAAAGTATTACTTCACCGTCTTCACTGCTAGAACTTTTGCTTCCAAAAACAGGGCAAGTATTAAACAATTGTGGGTTTTTGCCTTTCCCGCTGAAATGGTGGAATAAATAAATATTTTACAAGATAGGTATTTAAAGGTTTAATAAGTCTTTCAGTTAAAGTGTTCCTTAATGTTTTATTTTACCTTTATAAATTGCTATGAAATGTTTTATGTTAAGGGATAGATAGCTTGTGAACAATCCTAAATAATGTACAATTCTACATCTTCAGACTCTAAACTGCTGCTCTGGTTGAAGATAAGAGACTACAGCAAAGGGAAAATAGAGAGCAATGATTAGGATGTACAACAAACCAAATAAGCTTTTCTGAGACGCTAGGTAGAGGTTTCAGAATGCCACTGAGACTTTAGGTAGAGGTTTAACAATGCCAATGGGAAAGGAGATCCATAAAAATATGGAATAAAAATATTAATATATAAAAATATGAAAGATTCATTAGATCCATTAAGTGATGAAATACAAATATGAATTCATAAAAATACTAATCTCCTTTCCCATTGGCATTTTCAAACCAGTAACTATTTCGAAATGGAACTGCCTCTTACCTGACTTGAAGAGGAATTGTCTTAAAGGAAGAGCCAAGAGCAACCTCCACGTGACTCCGTGTCCTTGTCTTCGGAGCACTGACAGACACACGATGGTGGAGCCAAGCCCCCTGGCTAGAGGAGAGATTCTGAGCCTGCCCTGTGTGATATGGGGTGCCATCAACACTGGGCTACAGAGCAGGAGAGGAGCTACAGCAAGTAGCAGACATGATTATGGGAATTATTGAGGATTACAGGGGAGAGAGAGTTTACTTTTGTGAAGAGGAACTGAAGGAGGCTGCTTCTTTCTGGAGGTTTTGATGGGAGTGCAAGTCAGAGATCAGCTGCACTTTGAAGAACAGAAGGATAGCCTTTCTCTCTGGAAAGTCTATGCTTATAGAAACCTGATACAGGACTTTTTGCGGCCTGTATGAACTCGCCTGTTTCCAGTGGTTTTGCTGATGGCTTCTGCACTAAAGCATCCCAAACAAGACCCACACATGTTCTCAGGTGTGCAAGATAATTCCTGTTTATATGACTTTAGTTCCAGAGATGTCATTAGTTCCAGATAATAGGATCAAATAGAAATATGTGAAATACAGAGGTTTGGGTTTTATTCTTGCAGAAAAAGAATTCTCCATATTCCTTCTTGGGGCACATGTAGTCATATTTTGCCCTCTGTTTTAACATGAACGAACATAGATACATACATGCAGCTAGTACTTTACTGTGCCACTTGCTGACTTCCATGATAAAATCCTGAGATGACTACAGCTTTGACTTTAAGTAGCCCTTTTCCCTAGGCAAGATCTTCCACTGATAAACAGAATGACTTGTAAATTTAAAAAAGTAGGGTTTTGTTAGTATTTAAGCTAGGAGTCTTCACATTCTAGAAAGGGAAAACTGAGGTGACAGAAATAAAGGGCCTGTGTGTATCTTGTTCCCACCTTGTTGTGTCCTTGTAGGCAGGTCCTTGCTTCCAGCAGCGCTCTGTGGGTGCACTGAGTCCAGGTTGTCCGGGATATCTTGTCTTCCAGAAGGAAAATATCTGATTTTGCTACATATCAGAGATTTTAATCTTTCCTAGTAAGCATTAGAGAAATACTCAGTCCACTGAGGGAGGAAGATATCTTAAAATAGAAAATGCAGTACTGAAAGAAAGAGATGTGACATGACCCAGTTGCGTAAATCCTTTGAGTTTAGGCTAGAAAAGATCTTTTGGTATTAACATGGAGATTTAGCTTTTGTTCCTCATGTTATTTGTTCTACATATGATGAAGCAGTGTAGTGCAGAAAAGTACTAAGAATTACACTTTTCTGCCCTAACTTGGAAGAAAAAAAATTTTTTCCCACGGGGGTAGGAATTACAGTTTTTCACTAAATCCTAGTTTTGAGTGTATGTTTTCTTTCTCATCCATAATCTCCACAGAGTGAGCTTCCAGCAACTGCTTGGCTTTTCCACATCCTGAGAAAGTTTAGATTGCTTTCTTCACAACATTTCTTTTTCCCTTCCTAAGTAGTTGAGCAGGAAGGGGTGCAACCACAAGTTTGCCTTGCTGCCTGTGGGCAGTGCTGTTGATACAATGACCCAGTCCTGAGAGAGTGGGGAAGGGCTGAAACATCTCAGCCTTGCAGAAAAGCTTTTGAAATGTTTAACTCCCATCCTTTGTTTTTTCTAGAGGTTTCTGGTGGCTGCCACTAATTTCCTACAAGCAGAGTGCTGAGGAAGGGGGACTGACAGATGTACATGTGGGTGTGGGTTGTTTACTGAGCTATTTTCTTATTTTGTAGCCTTCACTATTTGAATCCACGGAAGGTATCTGAAAATTGCCAGGGGAAACAGAATGTGCACCTGTGAGTTTTAGGTTGCAAGAAGTGATTAGGAGGGGAGGGGGACTGAGAGCTAGAGCAGGTCGTTGGTGTGGGTAAGAAAGGCACTTACATGGTGACCTTCCTGGTTCAGATTCACAGACAGGTTTTCTCTGTCTTCCCCATCTTGTATCTTCTCTGTTCTTGTGCCTTAACTCTTCTCACTACCCTGGTTCTCTCTCTCTCTTTTTTTTTTTTTTTACTCCATAATTTGTTGGCCTTTTTGGCTGCTCACTTGCCATTGCTTTTGTTGTCCCCAAGGGCCACATAGTGCAGTGAGAATAAGCCAGTCGTGCATATTTTGGCCCGCAGTGGATTGTGTACATTTTGGAGGTACTGCTGAGATGCCTGTAGATCTTTATTGGTGGGTTTCATGCTGGTGTGGTTGTAATGGAAAGGTTTGCTTTGGGCCGAAGAAGGGTGTGGAGACATGGGTCAAAGGAAGATCTCATGCCATTTATTTTCAGCCCTGGGCAAACATGCTGTGAGTGTTGTGGTCAGTCCAGTGTGTGCCATCAAACCTTTAGATGAGGATTTCTTTTTAAAAAATGTAAATATTTTTACAGTATTAAATATTTAAAATATAAAATATTTTTAATATTTAACAATAAAAGGCCAGAAAGAGTGGGAGAGAGCCCCATTTTTTCCAGAACCTGTTACTGTAAACGTGATGAAAAGATAATTATAAAGAAAACTAGTCCTTAACACCATGCTTTTATTTTCGATGGGCCCTGAATCGGTCAGGCAGTTGGACTTGGTGACCACTGTAGATCCCTTCCAGCTTAACTATACTGTTCTACTATTTTCTGTCCAGGAAGTTGTTCTACATCCATATTCCCAAAGGACACCAGCATCTAATTTCAGCAGTTATGTTCAGTTCTCCTCCAACAAAAGTAAAGGAAAAATGACAGCTTCCATGAATATGGGGCTGCTATTATTAAACGAATATTCCAGGAAAGATTGTCAAACTGATAGATTACAGGAAACTCCAGAGAAAGACTGCATTTAAATAGCTCCCAAGGAGGAGACAAATCCATGAATAATAGTGGTTTGCCAAAGTTAGCTACAAGGGTGTACCTCTCTCTAAAACTGGGAACTGTCTTCCCATTACTGTACATCATCATCAAGTATTTATTGAAATGAAATGTAAACTTATTTCTGTTTACATAGCTGTCAAACCAGCACCCTTTAGTTTCCAGGAATAGTATTTATTAAAAACAGAGACTGGTCCATGTTTGGAGTACCTTGTACGCTCTACAGGGTCTGCTAGAGGGCTGGTGAAACAGAATATTAAGTGGAGAGAGATCTGCCAGTGTGAATGTAAACCCAGGTATGTTTGGCTCGCAGCAGGTTAGCAATACAATTCCAGGGTCCCAGACTGACTCCAGATTTGTTACTGTCCCTTCCTTATCAGCCACAGCATAGAAGAAGAGGCAGAGGGTGTTGCTTCTCTTGCTGAAAGATGTTATCTTACCTTCGAGGCCAACCTGTGGATGCATCCGTAGCTCCTGTAAGAGCACGTGCACTACATGTATCACCAATTAACATCTTAGCTCAAGGGATAAATCCCTTGAAGCTTGAATCCTCACCTCCTTGTGGTGAGGATTCAATCTTCAGCCTTCTTGATAGCCTGTTTCAAGTAGAGCCTGTGGTTGCAGGCATTAAGTCTCCTTTTCTTATTCAGTGAGAATTCAGAGACCTTTGATGTGGAGTAAATTTTTCTACTGTGAATTATATTCATTAATTACTGGCATGTGAAACAGCTGCATATATT
Source organism: Oriolus oriolus (assembly GCA_013400235.1). NCBI lineage: Eukaryota > Metazoa > Chordata > Aves > Passeriformes > Corvidae > Oriolus > Oriolus oriolus. Next base: position 15,773 of record VXBT01008761.1, on the reverse strand, counting down.
CCGTTTTGTGGTTTTAATTTACCTGGATCTATTTTTCAGCTCATACAAAGACAGCTGGCAGGCACTGATGGGTGTTGCACTGTAGTATTGGGGAATAGGTGTGTGGTGTGGTTTGGACCAGGCTTCAAGGGTACTAAGCTGACCCTACACAACTGTATTCATGAAGTTGCCCAGTGTAAATAATTTTAGAAGACTTTGGCTGTTAGCTACAATTCTAGAGGTACTCCAACTGAAGATTTAATCTCTCATAAGCAAATAAATAACGCGCAACCTGGAGCAGCCTGCAGCAAATGTTGTAATAGGAGTTCTTCCACCTGGAGGCTGAAGTTCAGACATACCATGAAGGTAAGTGAACTCCTTTTAAATTATAGGATTTGCATACAGTCTTGGCTTATATATATAGCGTATGTGTATTATACACACACATATATATATATATTTTATATATATATATATACTGTATATATATATGTGTATGGTCTTGAATCTGAAACTGAACATCCACCTAAGCTGGAGGCCCCAAGCAGCACATAGCACTTGCAGAGCCATTACATACTCCTTTGGCAAACTCTGGAAATTTTTAAGAATCTTGCATGGAAAAAAAAATGCCTATGTGCTAGCTGAGATGGAGCAATAGCTCCTTCTGTACTTAAGTGAAAAGATGTAGGTGAGACAGAGCTATGTGGCTGTGCCATCCAGAGGGGCCTGGACAAGCTTGAGAAGTGACCCATGGGAACCTCATGAGGTTTAACAAGACCAAGTTCAAGGTGCTGCAGCTGGGTTGGGGCAACCCCTGGTATCAAAACAGGGGATAAACAGATCCCCTGAGAGAGCAGGGCAGCCCTGCTAAGAAGGACTTGGGGTGCTGGTGGATGAGAGGCTGGATATGAGCTGGCAGTGTGCACTTGGCAGCCCAGAAAGCCGGACATGTCCTGGGCTGCATCCACAGCAGCATGGCCAGCAGGGGAGGGAGGATTCTGCCCCTCTGCCCCACTCTGGTGAGACCCCACCTGCAGGGCTGCATCCAGCTCTGGGCTCCCAGCACAGGAACAGCATGTTGGAGTGTGTCCAGAGAAGGGACACCAATAGGATTAAAGGGATGGAGCACCTCTCCTATGAGGAAAGGCTGAAAGAATTGGGGTTGTTCAGCCTGGAGAAGAGATGGCTTCAGGAAAAGCTTATTGTGGCCTTTCAGTACCTGAATGTGGGCCTGCAAGAAAGGTGGAGAGGGCCCTTTTACAATGGCAGGTAGTGATAGTACAAAGGATATGGGCTCCAAACTGTGAGAGGGTGGCTTTAGATTAGATATTAGGAAGAAATTCTTTACTGTGAGGGTGGTAAGGCTCTGGAACAGGTTGTGGGTGCCCCATCCCTGGAAGTGTTCAAGGCCAGGTTGGATGGGGCCCTGAGCAACCTGGTCTGGTGGAAGGTGTCTGTGCCCATGGCAGAGGGGTTGGAACGAGATTATCCATAAGGTCCCTTCCAAGCTCCATTAGCTCTTCTATGATTTCTTTGCCCTTGCTTCAACTCAGCTACCCAGGAGAATTTTCTCAGCTATTAGCTAGAGATATGTTGACCTGAGATATTTAAGTTATTAAAATATTATTTGTGTGATGGTCAGACGAGATTGGTGATATGTTCCATCTTGAAGAGCCACAAACAATGTCCGTCTTTTTATGGGAATGCATATTTGGGCTGCCCCATGTGTAACCTGCCACTCTGACATGGTAGGAGGCCGTCCAGTCTTACAGATGTCAGTCCCCAGTAAAGATAACCAACAAAGTATGTGGAACTGAGATGCAATGCTCTTCATGCAAATAGAAAAGCCTCACTAAAACTAAACAAAATTTATGTATCAAAACTTTCTGAAATGTTCTGCAAGCCTTTATATCCTTTTCTTTGCTGCATTAGTAGAGTCCAGGATGAATTCTTCATCTCTGTTTACTTCAACATATTTAGCAAAACTCCTGCTAGTTCTCTCCAGCTCCTAGTTTGCCAGGTGGCATCATTTTAAGGCCAAAAAGAATTCATTATATGGGTAGTGTTTCTTGGCTGACCTAGTGTGAAGCTGAGCGAAATCAGCAAGGAGATCCCCTCTTCTATACCCTATTTAAAGCAGTCAGTGTTTTAAAGGCAAAACTCCCTTGTATTCCTAAAAATGTGTAAATTACCTGGGAAGTGGGGGCTTTCTGAAAATTGTGCTCAAAATGTCCAAGCCTGGGTGTTAGGTAGGAAGCAAATGCTTTTACTCTTGCTTACAACTTATTTAGTTTCCTGGACTTGCTTGGACCAGAATTTGTCTGGTGATGACACAAAACCCTCGGTGAGGCCCAAAATATGGTTTGGGAAGCTGAAGAGGAAATCTGCTGCCCTCAGGGTGCTGTCACTAAGTAGTTCATGGAGGGTAACAGGAAAGACAATGTTTTTTTCTAAGTGGGTAAACCATGATTTTGGTTACTTTATTGGCAAGCCTAATGGGAATAGGCAACAAGGGTCCTGCTGAGGAATGGGCAGCAAGTAAAACACAGGAAAAGGATGTGGGAATTCCTCTTCTGCATTGACTGTTTGAAGCATGAAGAATGGAAAAGACATGACCAGAGGAAGAACCATCTGCCCTTGAATTAAAAAGAGGAAAGGAGATCCTAAAATAAATGTGTTGCCCAGATAACAGGATGAATAATAGGGAAAACAGCATTATCCCCTCACGCAAATGAAAAGTATGAAATTGTAACATGAAAAGTATGTAATTTGAATTTGGCCTCCTTGGGTGGAGTAAAGGAGCATAGCCTCAGTCTACATTTTTCCATTGGGTTCTCCACATCTGGTGACTAGACAGCACTCATCTATTTTGATGTTCAAGATGTGGCTTTCAGTGACTTTCACTGCTCTGAGTGTTCTATGTCAGTGTTTCAGAGGCCCATATCTTCCTGTGTCCTTCTCCTGTCTCCTGAAGAAGAGGAAGGCATGGATATGCAGAGTCCTCAGGAGTTACACGGGTGCCTGGAGGCAGTGGGTGTTGGGCCTTGGCAGAGGGTCAGGAAATGAGTAACCTGCAAGTAGGTTGTAAGAGCTTCCCACTTTTGTCTTCTCTTTCTTCAAGGAATATGAATCATCATGGAGTTAGACAATGATTTTACAGTGATGCCAGCATAAAGATAGCAGATTTCTTTGCCTGTCAGAAAAGGCCTATTTAATTCATCCTGTCATTTCTTAACCAAGACAACCCCTTCTGAAGCAGCAGCTGATATGGTAAAAGGCAGCTGATTTCTAGTAGGTGTCAAAGCAAGCCACACATGAATTAAACCCACATTTTCAAATGAAAAGAAGAAATCACCTATTCAGACATGGAGGAAATGAAATTTTACAGTCTTGCAGAAACGCGTTTTAGTCTTCGTTAAATCAAAACAACCTACCTGAAAAAAAATTGTATTTTTCATTGGGTCATTTATTTTTCTGAACATTTCCATCAACATTTTAGGGGAACTTAGGAGGAGACAAACTCTGTAAAGTTTTCCTATGGAAAAAAGTAAAGGGATATTTTAAGATGACTGCATTAGACATTACAGGTATGTACCACTGACCTGAGCCACAGTGTAAACTACTGAACAGAGCTGCCAAATACCTTTTGTGTTTCTTTTAGCACAAAAAAGCTGCTTTCATACTTTTGATACTTTTCAAACCTTTTTTTCCCCCCTCCTAAAGTGGTTGGAGCCAGTTTGGCACATTGCCAGTCCAAACATAGCATTCCAGAGGTTGGTATGTGGCTGTGGCCTGGCTATACCCATGCTGACCCCTTCCTGCCTTGCTGGGGCCACTTGCCCTTCTGCACCTCCCTTCTCTTTCTGTAGCTGTTGACAGAGACTGAGCCTGTGGCCGAGACACAGCAAAGAAATTATGAAGTGACACAGACACCTACGTGTCTATGAAAATTAAAGGTTATTGCCCTGACAATGGCCCTTCATCCACTACAAACAACCTTCTGCCAGGAACAGAACTGCATTTGCAATAAATTCAGGGAAAACAAGATGACGTGGTAGAAGAAATTATTTTTTTTTTTAAAGAAGGACACTAAACCCTCTGTTTGGCACCTGAAAAGCTGTGTTGTGCCTGCTCATCATTCCAAAAAATCTTGCAAGCTCTGGACAGTCTCAGAAGGAACTAACATTGTTTATTTCTCCTTATCGTAGACTTTCCGCTCTGGAAAGGGTCACAACACAGTCACCATTTTTAAGAAGAAAACCAGAACTTCGTCATTTAGATTTGGTTTTTCTGGAAGACTTGCCAGGGACCAATTGTTCCGACCTACTCTAAGGCTATCCATTGTGTGTTGTCAGTGTAGGCAGCTTCACTTGTTTCCATGGGGTTTGTGACCTCTGAGTGAGTTTGGAATAAATCAAAACTTGCACCAGAGCTGAGTGCCAGATCGGATAACCTAATGGGAGCTCCTGGGAGCTTTACCTGTTCTTAACCTCAGGGATACTGCCTGAGGTGGCCCCATAAAACACTGCTGCCTTTGTTTTCTAACAACCAGCAGGCTTAAGTTAAGGGGCCCAAATGCAATCTGTGGGTGGGGGATCAGTATTTTTAGCTTTGCTGCTTGCAGAAGTCAGAATGTTTCTGACTGTCTGCCACCCTTTTTCCTCGGGGGATATGGATGTCTCAGTTTCCCTCACCAGTGACTGAAGCTCTGTAAGAAAGAAAAATGCTCAAAGGTCAAGATATCCTCTCAGTATGTACAATTTTCTCCATGGTAACTATAATGGAATGGTTGGTGTTGTAGCGGCATTCAAGTGATGCTGGGAGTACATATGATAATACACAATTTTTAAAACAAATCTATCTGTATTTAAGTAACAGAGTAATCTACTAGAGAGTCTATCTACTACTTCAGAGTGCCAAAACAAAAGAAAAATGATTAAAACTTTAAGAAAATCTAACCCTGTGCAACTAGTAAGAAAAGGTACAGCTTTTTACAGAAAAACAGCAGCTAGCAAAAAAAAATTATGTAGAAAAAGGAAATGTGAGAATTCTAGGGAGATTAATTTTAGACATCTTGTTAAAAAATTCAGGACTGATTTTGAATAGTCTCCCTTCCCCAGATTTGGGCAAATTACAGTTCTCTGAAGGCCTGTAATAGGTCATGTTTGTTTTCTGTTCTTTGGGACATAAGTGATATTTAAGTGCAATAACTGTTTTTTCTGGCTCTGGAAAGCTGTACTTGCTGGGACAGTCCTTTGGGAAAGGCATTTTATAAGGATCAGAATAGTAAATGCAGTGAAGAAGTTTCCACACTGCAGTCCTCCTCCGCTCAGATCCCAGACACACATTGTCAAACACAGGGTTGGCTGGTCTTTCCATGCTTGCACTGATCTGCTGGGTGGACCTGGAGTAAAATTCCCTTCCTTCCTTGTCTACCCTCCTTCATTTCTGCAGTTTGTGAAAGAGAGATTATCCTAAATGGCTGACCTGGACTTCATGGACATGACTCTTTGATGATTCTTCCAGCAGCCTTTTCTTTAGCTGAGGAAGAAGGGGAGAAGTAGTAGTTCAGATTTAGTCTTTAGTTATCCTTTACTCTCTACAGTGATGGATGAGGGTTTCTAATGGTTGTCTTTCAGTGATTTTAACAGAGCTGGTCTCACAGTAAATCGTGCCATGGAATTTAACATTGTTGCCCCCACTTATTTTAAGGAAGTTGTCCTCTTCCATGATGGAAAGAGGTTAATTCTAGATGCAACAGCCTGCATAGTATGTCTGCTACCCTCAAGTGCTCTCTGCTTAGACAACTATGAAACTACGAAAATACTATTTTCTGTTATTATTAATTTTCTTCCCTCCTGTTCATTTACCAAGAGCCCTCAGAAGGTGTTTATCCCAGAAAATGTTTGGGACAAGCAGAATCAAATTTTTTTCTCTGCAGCAGAAGAGAAAACTGGGATTCAACCTCTTGCCACCGCTAACCTTTATACTCATTTCATTTGATATGAAAACTAATGTCAGACCCTGTAATGACCCACCTGGAAGGGGAAGGCAGCATCCTACTTTTCCTTGTTTACCTAAAATCTGGTATCTTGCCTCAGATGCCACAGGGATCGGAGGAAACCTGTGGTCTGGCCTGAAATTTTTTATGCACGCAAATGTCAGATTTCCTTTTTGCTGCCACCGTGATGTTAAGGGGGAAGGCAGCAGCAGCTCTGTTCACCTGCACTGCAGAGCAGTGGGTGCCAGCTCTCACAGTGGGACCTTCCTTGTGTTACCTGCTCACTGCTCTGAGCTCCTGAGATCAGCCCTGTAGCTTCAGTTGCTTCCAATCCTCTGTGTTTGAAGGGCTGAGACAGGTACTTTGTGCTGTGGTCCATGGTAGCTTTGCTTCCTCCTCAGTTTTTGTCCATAGCTGTAGCAGGACACACAAATTAACGTGGATTGAGGATTGTCAGTCCTGGATCTAGACCCAAGGGATCTCTCAGCATACAGATCAGGTGAGCAGATCTCAGTCTCAGACCTGCCTTAATTGATCCAGCTGGATGTTTTTTACAGCAGTTGGAAAGGAGGCTTGCACAAGATGGAAAATAAGTTTAGGACAGCAAATGAAAGGAACTTGTGTTCTTGGTGAAGCTCACAGGGTCCATACTCTGTGGATGAGAAGGCTTCCTTCACAATCAAGAAGTGAATCAGCCAAAGATGATAATGTGGTGATTCATCCAACAGATGTAACATAACTATGACGTGCACAAGTTGTGAGAAATCATTCATCTTTCTCCTGTGGGTTCCAAGGGAGCCTCTTGGTGCCTGATACAACATTCCACTGGAGATGGGCAGAATGAATCCCACACCAGAGCTGGGGTCCAGGGAGAAGATGACAAGTTCAGGTTTAAGAGGCTTGGTTACATCCCATGTGGCAAACAATATTTTATGTTGGATTGGTTGCCTCCTGAAGGAGGAAGAAACTCTGGGGAAAGACAAGCATGTTTTGGAACACTGTATCTGTCAGAACAAACCTGGCTGGGAGTAGAAAATGCAGAAAAACTAAATTCAAAAGAAACACCTTATTTTAAAGAAGTCTAAAGAAGTCAATTAGTTTAACAGTTAGTTTGGGACAGCCATGTAGAAGCAAGCCTTGCAGATAAGGCAGCCTACTAGCAGGTTGCAAGGAGGGATGGGGACCTGTGGCAATTGGAGAGTCACCAAAACAAAAGATGTTCAGCTCCCTGCCTTGGCTTCATGTGGCCAGGCACATCCAGGGCTCAAGGCAGGGATGAGGCAGGGGACAACTTTCATCCTTGTAGGGAATTCCTCTCGGTACATAAAGACAGGAGATGACAGAGATATTACAATAAGAATCTTGTTCTGTTTCTGTTTGGAATATAACTTTTTGGATGATAAGGCCTCTGCTGACACCAGATGCAATGTGTGGATCTAAGCATAAGCTTAGAGAAAAGACTCAAAAATTATAAATATAGTAAAATGGTTTTGGTGTTCTTTAGTTAAGAAAAGGAGATTTGTTCTGGCTAAAAATACAAATAAAAATCATACCTCAGCTGGTAGTGCTGTAAACTGCTCAGAGTAAAGCTGTTTAGCCCTGAAATTTCAACAGTTTTGTGGGATTTGCACTCTGGACACATAACACTGCAGCAAAAAGAGCAAAAGGGTGAGCAATTAAGGATATAATTTAAGTCTCTGCGAGGGCTTTGGCTTGTTTTTAATCAAATAAAATCACTTTCATCTGGTGGCATGTCAGCTTGTCTTACAGAGAAGCACCTGCTCTTCCCTAAAGTGAACAGGCTCTTTTCATGCATCACCACCATGCCACAATACAGTGGCATCTCAAAACAGGTGCCATGACTTCTTCCAGAACAGCAAGACGACAAAGCAATACCAAAGAACACCTTAAGTGTCACCTAAAAATAAAGAGAGGAAGTTGATTCGAAGGCTGTTGAGTGTAGAGGGGTTGTGCCTGTGCTGTGATGCACTCAGGTGAGGTTAGAAGGACCGTTCTGCAGGCTTGGCTCCAGCTGCGTGCTGGGGTGAGCATGAGGGGTCCCTCGCAGGGAAGAAAGGCACAGCTACTGCTCAATCCTTGCCGTTCCTTGCCATCTAGTGGTCTGCCAAAGCACCAGTCCCAGGCCCCACAGCTCACGGCTGTAAAACCCTCGTCAGAAGGAAGGGAGGGAGGGTGCTGCATGCGCAGGGAAAAGAACACTGAGAGGCGGGTTCTGCCCCGCACAGCCGTGTCACCTCCATCGTCCCCGCCCGCTCTCCTGTGCCCGTTCTTCTTTCTTCCCTTCAGAGGATGGCCAGGTGGTAGAGGCTTTGGTCACTCATTGTGACCTTGTCTAGGATGGAGAAGGCTTTAAAGTTTTACTTTAAAAACACTTTACTTTGGTGTTTCACTGAAGTGGAGGATGGTGGAATCACAGCACGGGTTTTTTTGGTCCTTGGTGCTACTGGGCTGGGTGGAATAGCACCCTCCAGGCTTGAACACCTTGATGTGGTCAGGCTGGCCACGGGTGTGCTACCAGCCGATCCCCCATAGCAACACACAGGTAAAATTCTGGCATGCGCTGGGCAACATTTCCTGGTGTAGGCAACCCGACCGTGTGGCCTTCCTTGGTATTTGACATCCATCTATCCTGTAGCATCCATTCTTTTAATGAGATTTTACCGTCACTTAACGATTTGGGAATAACTATTAGGTTAGGATGGTGAACTCGGATGTTGACATCCGTTACAAAAGCAAATGCAGGTGAGTGCATTGGTCTGACAGTTCACTAATTCTCCCACCTGCGAGAACGTACAAATTGTTCTCTCCGTGCACTTTCGGTACATTGAATATATTTCAAGAGTAAACTTCAGGGTATTTTTTTTTCTGCAAGCAGATTCAGGTTATCAGAGTTTTTTTAGTTAAAACATTTTCCAGAGGAAGTAGGGTGCTTTGACACATTCAACCAAAAATTCCCTGCAAGTAGAAAATGAAAGGCAATAGTCTGCTTTGAAAGTCTGGTACTTTCCACCTTACCTTCCACAGTAATGAGATAAAGTAAAAACAGGAGATTACTTTGTCTTTTTTATTTAGATGCTTTCCCATACCCCACCCAGAGAAATTGGAGTGTATCTAACAGCAGTGGAGTGGGATGACAGGTGATTTCTTTGCCTGTGTCAGGGTGCAGTAGGGCCAGGGTTAGCCTGGAGCAGCAGAGTGGGTCTGGCAGCCAGTACCTGTCCTATCTCTCAGCCAGGAGCAGGGCAGGCAGGAGACACCGGGGGCACCTCTCTGTCTATCTGTTCAAGCCACAGATGACTGACGCAGTCTTGGGGACACGGAGAGCATGTTCATCATTGTGGACAGAATGAGGGCTTACTGGCTATGATCCCAGCAGCAGGCAGTCTTGGTGGGTCAGGTGCGATGCTCCTCAGCCGTTTCTTTGCGAAGAAGTGCTCTGTTCACTGACAGTGGTTGTTTTGGACCAAGGGGACAAGAGCCATCTCCCTCTCACCTACCAAGTGGCCGAGGTGGCTGTGGCTGCTGTAGTGTCCAGCCAGGCAGGGCAGGCTCCCCAGCATTCATGAGCCCCTCCTAACTATGCTTCTGCACCCTGTATATCTAGGAGCATGTTCACAGATAGCTTTTATAGATTTTAGGTAAGTTTTCGAAAGTTCTAAGCTAAATTTCTCTGGGGTCTGTCTTCAGGATCACATCAAAGCACATGACTCAATCACCTTTTTTGGGATGGGCTTTGCAGAGAATTCTTCTGGTCCCAAAGCATAGAGCTTGTAGCAGAAGTATTTGCAAGCCAAGTCACCACTGAAAGAGTTCAGTTACAGATTTGGCCTAATCAGTATGCATTTCTCTGGTTTTTAAGGTAAAAGTATATTATGTCATCTCTGTAGGAAAAGGAAGGAAGGAAGGAATAAGTTATGTTCCTAACTCCTCTTTCCAGTCTTTGAAGTAGGTGTTGGCAGGTGTGTCCAGGATTGTCACAACTCCTGGCAAAATAAATGCATATAATTTGAAAATTCATTTCTAGCTATAGAATGCATTTTCACAATCCATGTTTGCCTTGACATTATGGCCTTAAAATTGCTTTTATAATATTAGGGTGACCGCCTGTTACATAGCACCTGTAGGTTTTCTGAAACAATGATGGTGTTTCCAGAATTAGGACTTCACAATCTTTTGGCTAGCACAGGGCACCAGTAGATTTTCTTCTTCCCTGTAGAGAAACGAAGGAATTATCTGAGAATTGTATTTGCTGATTAAGAGAAATAGGTCTTGGAAGGTAGTGGGTCCAATTTTTCAGGCATTGTGCTTCAAGAAAGATGTCAACCAGCTTGAAAGAGCAGAAAGAACAGCAAGTCAGACTGCTAGTCGGAGGAAGGGCTGAAAGACCTGAAGTCATTAGGCTACTATGAGATGTGAGGTCTTCAAATATAAATGCAAACCTGTAAAGAGGATGAGAATAAATGTTCTCTGTGTCTACTTCAAACAGAGTGAGAAGTAACGGCTTGAAGTCGTTAAAAGATTTTCAGGATAAACAGGTAGGAGAAGTCTCTGTTGGTAGTGATTATAAGATTCTGGCATATATGGTTTTGAATGACCAAAAACCATCACTAAAGATCTATAGAAATAAGTTAGTGAAAGGCCTAAGGTGGCTTCAGTCTTGTCCTGGATGATCTTGTTCTGGATCATTTTGTTGAATCATTTTGTCCTTCATAGCATTCATTCTCTTGCGTTTTATTGTGCAGTCATAATGTCACTCCATTCATTGTGCAGATAGGAAAGGTGGAATGATAAAAAGTATCCAGCCCTGAGCAACCCAGTGTACCTTCAAAGCTGACCCTAGTTAAAGTGCCAGCTGGACAAAGGGGTCACCAGAGTGTTCCATCCAAGTGAGATCTCCTATGATGTTAAACATAGCCCTAGGTGGGCTGCTCTTTACCAAGAGCAAGTGCATATTTAGTCAAAAACGTGTGCATATGACTTTCGGGAAGGCAATACCCTTTCATTATTGGAACTGTTAGCTGGGAATTGTCTAATTTCCAAGCAGTTAGCATTCACATTTCCTAGATGTGAAATGGGTACTTTTTTTGCAAAACATGCTGAGAAATGTGTTGCAAAGGCTGCTTCAGGGATGTCTTATGTTTCTTCACATTTTTACTAGGGAAAGAAATTTCCAGGGCCTGCTGTGCTGCTGACAGATGCTGCAGTGCTAATTCTGATACGAGATATCTTTTGGCAACAGGTGGGTGCTGCAAACCTTCAGAAGATGAGGAGAGGAAGCCTTGCACATCCACCTGGTGCAATTAACATCTCTCTCTGAGTACTGGCCAGCTTGCACTCCTCAGTGGAAATCTGCACTTCAGCAAGGGCTATGCCCTTGGAAGACAGTTGCAAAAAAGCATTAAGTTTTTCAGGGTCTTGGGGAGAGTTGATCTCTTGTTTTCTTCTCTTACATTCTGCACTTGCTTCCTGGCAACACAGCTGTAATTTGAGGTCAGCCAGAGTACTTTAACACTTCTGATTTATCTCTGGTTTGTGTTTCATTTCTCTTTTGTAGGCTTAGAGCTCTGTAACCCCTCTAAGAAAGAAAAGAAAGTGGAGGAGGAGAGCCTTGCATGGGTATTGGAAGCCATTTCTGCTCGACCTTTCTTTCATCATGACAAATCAGTGTCCAAAATCAAAACACGCTTATTACTTCCCATCACTTGCATATAATGCAGGACCACTGTTAGTAAAGTTTGTTCTCAGATTGCAGAGAAGAGGAAGCTGGTAGGTCACAGGGGTTTTCAGCCTCTGATCAGGGTAGTTGGCCATCATGTGCATCTGTGAGGTCCCCAGCTGGGGAGCTGGTAGTCATATGATAACCACAAATTACATAAGTTGAGTTTCTGTGCCTTGCTTTCCCACTGTGAAGTCAGCCTTTTAAATGTGACTTTCTTGAGAAAACAGAGGGCCTACCTAAGCTACCACTTTTCCAGAAAACTATGACTGTCAATGAATAAGGCATGGACAAAGGAAGCTGCAAGCTACTAAGTTTTTTTTTTTACAGTATTAAATACATTTGAAATGGCACCTCCCAAAAGTTCTCAGCCTCTGTAGTATTTGTAAAAATTCAGTCTAAATTCCTGATGTAAAATTTACATGGTAGACTTCTATGCATTAACAACTTCAATAGCTTTACTATCCTTCCCATAATCCAGAAACACTAGAAAGTAGGCAAGCTTCTTATTACATACCAAAATTCAATAATCCTATCTCTTTTACTGAGAGAGGTATTGTTTTGGAAAAGATTGTGTAAGAGAAAATTATTGTAGCGTCTCAGACTTCAACCAGAAATCTATTATGTGTTTTGCTATCTAGGGGCTCACTTATTTCATCTAATCTTTTAAGAGGCTTGTATGCTGTGTGGGTTGCTTTGGTAGGAGTAACCAGTCATGCCTCTGCCTTGCAAGGAGAGATTGCAATGAAGAGTAGTAATGTGCTTTGCTGGCATTAACAGACCTTTAGTTCCACAGATTTCACTATTTTCCTTATACGTTGGTTTGTGGGTTTGAGACCTGTACAGCTTTGTTTATGTCCTCTGGGCTTCCTGTGTGACTATACCTGTACAGAATATTTGATGTAAAAATAGCAAAAGAAAGACAAGTCATAGGAAATTACATGATATAAACTGGAGGCCCTTGGACCCTGTCTTAGGGAGGCTGTACATCTCCCACAGAATGAGTCTTGAGCCTGTTTGTTTCCTTTCGTGCACTGTTGTGATTGTGTGGTTTCACTGTGTGATTTAAACTAGTGCTGGCTCTTTTCAGTCATATATTGAGCGCACGAGGCGAATCAGGAGACTTCTGTCCTCCCACTGGTTTTCTGCTCCTTAGTAGGACACTGCAATGTGAATATATAAAACCTGGAGACCATCCACTGAGCCTTAACTCAACTGTCGTTGGGTGCAATGTCAAATGTGACAGAGTTATCGAGAGGCACATGAGATGACTGGGATGAACATCTAGCACCTGAAGTGACATAGCACAGTCCTTCCATTCACTGGCCAGTTTTAAAGCCAGTGGATGATTGTGAAAGACTAGAAAGATTGATATCTTGAGACATTTTGAAATGCCTGTGTGGGGGAAGGGGCAGGTCAGGCCTTGCCCTGGTGAGGCAGTGCCCTGTCCCACACCTCCCACACCTAGAGCCTGTGTCCCATCCCACAGTGGTGCCAGTCAGGGGCACAGCACAGGTGATGCTCCCCACCTGCCTCTGGAGCCCCTAACCCAGCTCCTGGGTGGCCAAATGACCAGAAGCCCCACCAGGGGGAAGGGCCCAGGAAGGCCAAAGGGTATTGAAGGCTGAACATGAGGTAATCACATTGTCTGGACCCTACCTCTCCTTGGAGTTTCTATCATCGTTGGAATGCAGGAACTGGTAGCTATATGTGTGCTTTTCTAGATCTTTTCTGTCTTTCTCTCTCCTTCTTCTAATTCCCTCTTCTTGGAATTTTGAGTAACTTGAAATCAAATGCACCTAAAGTTTGCGAAGTTGAATGGGCCAAGCTAATACTTTGAGAAGTGTTTCTTGTTGACTGAATGTTGCACTAAAACTTTTGCCAAAGTTCCATGATTTTTCTGAAGTTGCCAGTAGTCTTTTGTGTTGTTTCGACCTCTTGAGAATATCTTGTTGGTATTTCTCCCATGCATCTAACTCAGAGTACATGAACAATTGTGAGCCCTTTAAAACTCTCATCGAGTGAGTTGCTTGGGGCCTTACAGTAGTGGAAATAACATTTTAATTTCTTCCAAAAAGTTGTGAAAACTGAGCAATGCTGAGCTTCATGCAAAGAGATTATCTGCACCTTAAAAGACACATGCTTTCAGTCACCACCTTTTGTTTCCCTGCTTCGAAAGGCAGTCTTTGTTTGCTTACCAAAATGAAGCTACCACAGGCTCCTGTGCTTTGCTTCTCTAGGCTCACATGTTGGTAAGGTACGGAGGTACTCCCTGGTTATCCACAAAAATCCCATCTTCCAGATCAAACTGGGCTCTCTGGGGATCTGATTAAGTCAAGGCTCAGCCTTGCTGTACAGGTGAAACAAACCACATTTAGATTTCACTAGCCTTCACACCTCTTGATGGTGAGACACTTCTTCCTTGTGTGTTCAGTCTCATTCCAGGCCCCAGATGTCAGCTGTGGTTCTGGCGCTGCGCTGAACAGACCTGGCAGTGCTTTTCAGCTGGCTGACAGAGTGAAAGCTCTACAGGCCCAGACAAATGCACCCACTGCTGGAAACTCAAACAAGCAACCAGAAATCATCCTCAGCCTCCCAAATGTCTTCCCTACGTGTATTATGGTATGGGCAGAGCACTGCTAAGTATCTTCAAGAACAATATTGTTTCACATGTATGTGTTCTCTGTAAGGATGGCCTTTCCCTCCGTCCTGCAAGGCCTGTACCCAGGTCATGTGAAGCCATTAGAGAAGGGTCATGCTTTTCGTTCAAATACATTTACGCTCTTCAATGAATGGCTGTTCTTGTTCAGTTTAAGACCAATGAAGTGCAATCTCGGTCAGAGAACAAAGTGGAATGAAAAGAAAGAAAAATAAATATTATGAAGTGAAAAGAAGGAAAATTAAGTGGAACGTAATGAAATGGAATGAAGTGCAGTGAAATGAATCGAAACTTAATGAAATTACATTAATTAAAATCTCGAGATTTCATTTCCTTTTGCGAATGAAACTTCTTCATTTCCTTTCATCAAATGAAGTTTCTTTTCATGAAAGGAAATTAAATGAGAAATCAAGTAATGAAGTGAAATTAAAAGAAAGGAAACTAAATATAATGAAATGAGAAGGAATGAAATGAATTCCAGTGAAATAAACAGAAACTGAAAGAAATTATATTAATTGAAATCTCAAGATTTCATTTCCTTTCACGAAATGAAGAAGCTACATTTCGTGAAAGGAAATGAAATGAGAAATCAAGGAATGAAGTAAAGGGAAAAGAAAGAAAAGGAAATATACTTAAATGTTTTATAATGCTGTCTTGACTAATTCTGTATCTGTTGCAATGCTCTTATATGTTATAAACAGAAGTCTTCCACAGCCTTCTCTCTTTAGGGCTTCCGTCTTCAGATCCAGTGCACTATACACGTAGGTAGAACAGCACTTGCATACATATATATATATATATATATATATATATATATATATATATGTATGTATGTATGCAAGTATAATTGTTGCATGCAATAATAAATAATGCTTAGGCCTCAAATATATATTTCTCTTTTTCACATTTTAAAAACTATTCTTTTCACAAATACATATNTCTCATTTCTCAGACTAATTGCTAAGCCTACACTCCTGTTTGCTGGGTTGAATCCTAAATTTTAGCCACTGACTAGTCTTATTGTTGGTCTGATAAGATTAGTGACCTGGGTGGAGGCAGGAACTGAATTTTATTAGAGACTCCTATAAATATATCTATTTATGCAGAACTAGCATTGAAGTGGAAATCCTGTACTTCAGCTTTCAGACAAGCGTTAAAACTTGCAGTGTATAATTCCTCCTCTCTGTAGCTACGCTGCGTTTAAATGAATACTTTGAATCAGTGGTGCTCCTTTCAGTGTAGTAGCAGGCACTTTTACAGGTCCAAGGCACAATTAGCAAGTTTGTTTCTGTCAGAAGGAAATGGTGTCCTTCTGAACAGAACGGTCTTTCCTGTGCTGGGTCCTGCACTTGGGTCAGCACAACCCTGTGCAGTGCTCCAGGGTGGGGCAGAGTGGC
>VXBT01008760.1:86852-97319 GCA_013400235.1 Oriolus oriolus | reverse complement strand
ACCAGAAAAAGGCATCAGTGCCTGCCTGCTGGTCAATTGGTGATCAGTCTCTGACTGGTGTTAGTTCACCTGGTAATGCAAAGCAGCTGATCAGTAGACCTGGCCTAACTTTTATCTCCCTTTGCCTTGGTATGTAGCAGCACAAAGCAACCAGTGTCCACTGATGAGTCTGGCTCAAAACTTCAGGTGTTTTTCAGCTGAGCCGAGATTCTGAATTTACGTCACCAGGTTATGAGGTGTTATGGTACCTTTATTGTATCTTCTTATTGGGTTTCCTCACAGGCTTTCTGGATAAATATTCATGTGTAAAAACTTTTTGAAGAAGTTCTCAGACAAAAATTAGTGTTAAATTGGAGTAAATATTAAGAATATTTATCAATAATTTAACTGAAAGTAACCCTGGAAAAGGTACCAACTGCAGCTACTGATGGCTACTCTTATCAAAATCAGGCTCCACTTTTTCACAGATTTGGTTGTATCTGCAACCAATGAACTGAATGTCAGGTGCTTAATGGACACTACCAATGAGACTAAAAGTAAATGCATATTCTTGCACTGAAGTCTGCTAGATATTTTATTTTTGTTAGTAGACATCTCAAATGTAAGAATGCTTTGAATTATAAACCAAATAGTCTGTTTTGTTTCTATACTCTCCTTTAATCAATGGATTACAAAAATTGTTAAGAGATACAAATCTACGCACAGAGACAAAACCTCTTAGATTGCATTAGTCTGTTTTATTAGTCTTAATAAAGCAGGCAGTTTGTTGGCCATTACAAACTGTTTATTTTAACTAAGCTTATATTCAGTCATGCATATCAAGGTAATCTGATGATTGAAGACTTCTGTATGTCCATCCCTTGTCCCAGTCAAGCCAACTGAAAAATCCCAGTGCTTTGTCCGTTACCAGCATGATAAATTGAACTTCAGCCTATGTCATGTTACTCTTTGAAGCTATATCACTCTTTGATTGCTACAGTGTCTAAAATTAAAATCTTAAGGGTGATACTTACTGTGGAACCCAACCAATTCTATAGCTTCAAAGATTATGGATTACATAGATTTGTTTTGGAAGATTGGCCTATCAATAACGCTAGCATTAACAGAAATAATACCCTTCTGCCTTTCTGGGCATGGGCTTTCTTCCATGTCTAGTCTGATGTCCTTCCTCTTATCCAAGATAAAGGCTCCAAACATCAAGAATTCCATATTCCAAATTCCATTTAAATAATTTATTATCAATGCTATTTTGAATGCTTGTTTTCAAGGCATTACACATTTTCTCTGCCTTGAGTGTTACAGTGCCCTTTATTCTTTTAGACTGGTCCAAAGAGCTCACTCAATATACTTGAGTGCTCTACTCTGTCAGAATGATATCTCATCCTGGCAAATATCCAGCTGGTATTTCATTTAAATTTACATAACAGAAACCATTACAGTTTTGAACTCTCTTCACTCAATTCTCATCACACAAACCCACATTTGTACCCCAGTGCCAATACACAACCTTCTCACAGCACTGTTTGAAATTAAGGGGTAGTTAGCTTCAGGACATGCCATCAAACTGCAATCTGTCTTAAAGCTACAACTTGAATAAAGCTCAGTTTGGCAGACCAGAGGGATTATGATTCGTACTTCAATTTTATCTGTCAGGTGCTGTTGCAGTCCTGTTCTGGCTAGTGTCCCAGGGAGGCTCCTAAGAAGACAGAACAAACAGCTCTTAGAATACACACAATTTTTAGACTTTGAAGCTTCACGACTTCTCTTGTATTTGACCTCCTGAAGTTACCAAATGAAGACAGAGTCAATCCTGACACTTTCTTGTGGATCTGCTTCTTCTAGTTACACAGGGACAGAGTCTTACCTGGAGTTAAGTGTACAGTTCAAACAGCTTGCAGAAGGGTGTGATGGTTAACCCAAACACAGTGTCCAGTGTGTTCTACTGCACATTAATGAGAGACGTGGCTAAAGAGTTTCAGATACATATCTCTCTTCTTAACTGTGCAATAGCTTTTACCCAAAAAATATATCAAATTATAGGATTTTTTTCTTTCAATCAATTCAACTACATCGAAGACTCCTGAATTTGTTTAAAATCTTCTTACATGTGCAGCTAACAAATATTCTGTTGTTAATGTATGAGCTAGTATCTCACATTATTAATTACTTTATCTACTTAAATGCTTCCTTAAGGATAAGGGAAATGCCTTTACTATATCATAAAAAGGGCATTCAACACTTCATTCTTAGCAATATTTATCAAGGTTTATATTAAAATGGTAGTAGCTGTATAGATTTGGTGAGAACAAATTTGGACATTAGAGTTGTCTGGAATGCTACAGAATTTGCAGTTAATTAAAAATAGAAGATTCTAGATAGCCTTTTCATAAATCCAGTCTTCAGGAAAGAGTAATTCTTCTCTGAAATATATAATTTAATAGACTATGTATAAAGACTTTATTCTGGAAGAGATACATTCAGGCACTGCATGTCCTTATTTATTTTGCAAGTGGTAATGAACAAACTGAGACAGAGATCTGGTTGGTATGTTTGAAAGCATAAATCAGAAACTGTCACTCAAAGCTGACTTAAAGCTTGTGCTTACACTGCCTTGATCTCAGGGTTTCTTTGATGATTTCTTTGTAAGGCTGTAAGAGAGCATTCTGAGGGTTAGTCAAATGTGTGTAACAGCTACAGACGATGGTAACTCTGATGCAGAATTAATCACAGAATCATAGAATGTGAGGGATTGTAAGGGACCCGTCAGGATGATTGAGTGCAGCTCTTGGCCCTGCACAGGACCATCCCCAAGAATCACACCATGTGTCTGAGAATGTTGACCAAACACTTCTTGAACCCTGTCAGGCTTGGGGCTGTGACCACTTTCCTGGGGAGCCTGTTCCAGTGCCCAACCACCCTCTGGGTGGAGAACCTTTTCCTGTTATCCAACCTAAACCTCCCCTGACACAAATTCAGGCCTCAGGTCCTGTCACTGGTCATGAGAGTGAAGACATCAGTGCCTGCCCCTGCTCTTCCCCTCACGAGGAAGTTGTGACTGCAGTGAGATCTCCCCTCAGTCTCCTCTCCTCCAGGCTGAACAGACCAAGTAACCATAGTCACTTCTCTCATGGCTTCCCCTCAACGCCCTTCACCATTTTTGCTGCTCTCCTTTGGACACTCTCAGATAGCTTTATATTTTCCTTACATTGTGGCTCCCAAAACTGCCCCCAGCACTCAAGGTGAGGCCACCCCAGTGCAGAGCAGAGTAGGACAATCCCCTCCCTTGCAGCTGGTGATGCTGCATCTCAGAACACGGTTGGCCCTCCTGGCTGCCAGGGCACACTGTTGACTCATATTCAACTTATAACAAAATTTGTCATTTCTCAAACTCCCTTTTGTGTAATTACATGTATTTTTTTTTATAATAGCCAGAGGACAGCAGTTTAGCTTGGGAGTGGAGATTTTGCATCAGTGGTGTGCCTTTGCAGCATTAGCCATGCAGCCTCACGGTTATTTGCAGGCTTGATAGCCCCAGTCACGCCCTGTGGAGCAGCTGCTTTGTGAAGAGGTCATCTGAGCTCAGTGTTCAACTACCAGTGATGGTGATCTGTGATGATCATCTTGATAATTGCAGTGTTTTTTTCCATGGCACTTTTTTAAAGGTTTGAGTCATCTTAAAAATAGCAGCACTGCAAGGTTCAATAGTCTTTTATTTTGATATGTTTTACTTGAATTCTGAACAATTTGGAGAATCTTCTACTTGGGCAATTACCTAACAGGAGGAATCAACACCAATCCGTGTCAACTGGCAGGTTCCTCTGGGAGATTTCTGCTTCTTCCAGCCCTAGACCACCTGTCAGTGCAATAGGCTCACTGTAAGCAGTGCTCTAAACCTACAGGAAAAGCCTGGGGTTTTTAAAATTAACTCCATGTTAATTAAAGAACTTAATTTTTCTTTCTTTCCCTCATTAATATACTAATTTTGAAATTAATATTTCAAATGTATTCTGAAAATGAAGCTCTGTAAAACACTTTTATGCAATATTGAGTCTACACAGTCCAGTCCTGCACATGGCAACAGTATAAGTCCAAGCAAAGGATGGGAAGAGACACAAAAGGCTGGTAAGATGCAGTGCATGGTTATTTAGGGATATTTATTGGCATTGCAATAACCTTAGCACAGTGGCAAGGAAATTGTCTTCTCCTCAGGGAAGAGGCTTCCTCACCTGGCCTTGATTCTGAATCCACACAGACATGTTCTATTGGCTGCATCTGATCTCTGTTCTTTTTTTTCTTCTTTTCTGTTTTTGGGATTCTATATTTTGTATTCAATTTAATTAAAAGCATGAGGGAAAAAACCAACAAAAAATGGAAGTATAACACTGGAGCTGGAGGCAGAAGATACTGACATGAATTATATCATGAGAGGTGTAATCTTTGGCAAACTGAGACCAAGCAAATAATTCCAAGCCAAAAAAGAAAAGTGAGATCTCTTACCAGCACTCCTGCATGCTGCACTTCTACTAAATTCATCATTATCTTCCTTACCTAGAATAATGTGGCAACTGGGATAAAACCTCCGCGAGGTTTCTCATGGACATCTCTTGCCTCAGAATATTTCACAATGAAAATGTAGTGAGCTGATATGGAATACCTTTCAAGAAAAATTTGCGATTCTTTTGAATGTTTAAGTACCCATGTCTCTGTGCTTGTATGTGTGTATATATAATTATAAGCAGTGAAATACACTTTTTACTACACACAGAAAAGGTATTCTTCTCAAGGACTAATCATCCTTGTGTGGTTTTTTTCTGACAGAAGGTTGGTTTGTTCATTCATTACTTCTATTACATCTGAAAAAATCAGTATATCTGCAGTATCCTTTTTTCCTGCTGATCCCACAATGCAGATGCATTCACCCTTTTCCCATCGTTACTCGAAGATAATGCCTGTAAGTCAAATTCTGATCTCAGAGTAAATCTGAAGGAATTCATAAAAGAGATTTACAGTGAGAAAAATTGAACAGCACTTTTGATCCAAAGGCAGCTTATGGCACTTGCGAATCCAGCAATTGGAGTAGGTGTTTGCATGCTGTCTTGAAAAGCTGTTGGAGCGCAGAACTAAGCATGGAACTTGCTTAGAGGCTTTAGTTCCAGTATTTCATTTTTTTCTCTGACAGCCTTTAAAAAATGCTATGTAGGACCAAGAAGCTATGTGACTTTCAGCCATGTTCCCTAATCAGATTCAGAATGCTTTAAATATTGCTGTAAACTGTGAAATCTCCTTTGGGCTGCTGTTCTTCCTTTGGCACTAGTTCTGTGGGAAGCCTGCCACCTGCATGACACAAAAATAGGAAATTCAACCTCTTGTCAAATTTTAACACTTTAAAACAACGTCTAAAAGGGAGGGCATCAGTGAAAGTGAAAATCAAGCAAGAGAAGAGTGAGACATGACAGAAAAGGAACTTGAAGGATGGAGCAGGCAGAATTAGTAATACAGAAGACCAGGTAGAAAGACAAATCTCAGACATAAAGACAAGGAGAAAAAGAAATCAGGAAGGAGAATGAAGGAATACATAAAGAGGAGGAGAAAAAACACAACCAGCAAGATGACAAATAGCAGAAAAGGAGTGAGGGAGCAGATTAGGAGGGATAAAGGCGTATGATGAAATCAGGCAGTAGACACGAACAGATAGCATTGAGAGTGGGGATTTTTTTCTCTCCTATAGCCGCAGGGGAGCTTGGCTTGCTAATTGAGGTATCTATGTGTTCACCCCTGTAACCAGCCAGATCTTATGCTGATGTCAGCAAGAAGTGGCAGCAGAGATTGTTTGTGTTTAAAGGAGCCTCAGAAACACATACCTGTTTCTCCTCAGGAAACTGTCTTTGCCCAAATAAATCCCCCCTTGGCAGAGGATGTACTGCACACTATCTCAATTCACCTTGATGGGAGCAGATAGGGAAAGATTTAGCCTCAAATTTAAATAGTTGATAAGGGCAGCTTCACTCGAGTTTCTTCAGCCCTGGAGATCTAAATTCACAGATGCTAGTGAGCCTTGTCTCTCTCTGCTGCCTTTATAGAGAGTTCAAAGCAAATTCCGGCTTTACCACTTTCAACCATTTGCCCTGGAGGAGCCAATCTTTCACCATTTGTTGGGTTGAAGACTTCCACTGGTTCCTCAAGTCCAGACAAAGAGTGTGAACACCTTTCCAGTGTCTGGAGCAATCACCTGGCATACCTTTCACAGGCAGTTTTTAGCAAACCTCTTCTGTAAGAGGTATGATAGAATTAAGTATTGGTATTATTTATTAACAATCTGACCAAAATTAATTATCTTCTTCAGCCTAAAAGACTGTCGTGTGCCACCAAATCTCAGCAAAAGGACCAGAAATATTTAGTGAATGTTGAGAATGTTCTTTCATTCCTACCAGTGATCCTTCACATCTTGGATTACCTCAGGGAGAGGCTAAATGGAAAAAGTAGGGAAACTTCTACTTTAAGAGTTTTCTTTGATGAAGCAGAGCATTTAAAGAAACTGTGGAGCTGAACAACTTTTAAATTCACTACAAAATCTGAAAGGATAAAGGCTGGGCCCAAACTACGAGAGTGAATGACAAGTAAGCAGTTACTGAAATAATTACTTGATAATTTCCAAGCATCAGAAAGTAAGTGGTTTGATAATTTCGTTCCAGGTCACAGAGGACAAGTGTAAAAAATAACTATTATGATCAGATTTTTCTTGATCTTACACACTCAGCTACTGCTGCTGTGCTGTAACCTGGAAGAGTTCTGTGTACAATCCTCTGTATTATGGATTTGGAGTCAAGTTTGCATAAACATACAGTCAAATTATGGCACTAGAAAGACTACTGGACTTAATTATCACCATGTTATTCAAGGTTCATGACAGCATATCCCTGCTGATGTCAAGGCCACTCTGTGTGAAACCTGAAGGATATGGTGGTGAAATAATTCTCATACGTAGTATAGTTCCCTAGAAATGATACAATATGTTTAGGTCAGGCTTGTACATGCAAGGAAGTGAAAACTCTTTTAAAACAGCTTTTAGGATCTCTAATGTTTTGAAGTATCCTAGGTGCGGTCCCTCTCTGTTCCGGCCCTTTCTAAAGCAGAATTTCACTCTCCTGCCTCCACACACTAGTAAGAGAAGTGTGAGTTGTCAGGAACCACTGATATGTTTTTTGATAGCTTGGACTGCCCCTGAAGCTGAGCAAACATAGGCTGGAAGGGCAGTACTCACTGTCACCAATCTTATTGTCTTTTTTATAGAGTCTGCAAGCAGCTTTCCCTTTTCACTATCTCTGATGTTTAATTTTTTCCCCCGCAGTATCACGTAGAAGCCCAGACAGGATTCAAGCCTTATTATACCTAACATGTCAAAAAACCCCTCACCAGTAAAATTCCCATTAATTGTATTAATTTTATTGTATCAGTGCAACCCAAGCAAAACAGATACACCGTGATGGAATAACATGCATTTGTTCTAGTACAATTTTATACTTATGTAGTATTCCTTTTCATTAATAGGGATTAAAATATGGTTTATCTACAACATAATGATAATCATCTTTATGGAGAGTTTTTTAAGCTCAAGCAGTGACTAAGTGATTATTTAATTGCTCAAGATGCTGATAATGCAGCAACTGGCAGAGGTTTGATGTGCACAGCAATGGTTCAAGTATTGACTAAATGGCAAGTCTTTGTATGGATTTACACAGCACCGGCGTGTTCTTAATAACCTTGTACGTGAACACCTTTTTTCAGGAACAACTGTAATTTTCTTTTCAGCAAGAATTTTCACACATTAGGTACTTAAAAATTGCTACCATCCCCTTTCATATCCTCTTTATTATGAATAAACTTTTAAGTGAGAAGTCATGAATGCCAGAACATTTATACCATATATTGAAATATATAACTTTCACAAAGCTATCAGCATATATAATTTTCAATATCACAATCATACTGTGAGCATTTCCCTTGTACAATGCTACACAAAAAGTCAATTTTAAGATAATGAGAGACCAAACACTAGTTAGAGAGTGAATACCTCATGTGAAAAGATACAGGTATATTGCCCATCCCTTCTGTCTTAAAGATGTGTTTACTTTAGCATGGCTGAATTAAAGCAGAGCGCAAATAATTGCCCTGGAACAACTGTACTTCTAGGCGAAGTCGAACTTCTGTCTAAGGGTATTCCAAATGATGGTTCATTCATCCCTTTTCTTTCCCAGAAACATTTTTTAAAAGACTGCTAATACTGATGCCATCAATTTTGTCATTCAAACTTTCTAGATCTTGTGCCATTCAAATATTTAGCAAAGACAGATGACTTTTCTGGGTTCACATGAATACCACTGGATGACAAAATGTCTGACTATGGAATTCTCAACTTTTTCAGTTTGTATCAAAGTCCTCCTGAATCTCTTCAGCATCTGACTGTTACACACACCTCTTTCATGTGCTTTCCAGCATTACTACTAAATAATGCCTTCCATAACCATTTCAGTTGCAGAAATGACATGGGGTGGCTCGATGCTTTCAGTGGCCTTCTGTTGTGCTCCTATTTGAGGCCAGAACAAGGGTGCAAGGAAAATAGTCTTTTTTTTCCTTTTCAGCATTTTTCAAAAATAAGACCCACCCTTGCACAAACCCAGAAAGATTACTCTTCTGTTGGGGATAACATTTATGGCTGGCAGTTGCATTTCCTCCTGATTAGAAATGGTCCTTTCCAAGAATGGTTCCTGAGGGATTACAACATATCTCAGCGTTTTGTAACCATCAGTGGAAGTTCTGTTTCTCACAATCGGTATGGAGAAAGTAGGCTGTGACAGAGGAAAGGTCAGGAGCGAGCAGTTGTTTCAAAATAATTGCTTTCCAAAAGTGGGGAAATAATGTTTATTTACACAGTAGAAAGAGTGTGCTGTGGAAAAGGGCACAAGGAGGCAGGTTTGTCCACTGCTTCCCATCAAGAGATTTCTACATAAGGTCAGGTTCGAGCACAGGTGAGACACCTCATATAATGCTGTAATTTTAAACATCCAGTTCTGGACTACTGGTGCAAAACACTCTTTATAGTCAGTGGAAAGAAATAGTTACCATAAGTGAGAAAATTGTATTCCTGTCTTAGCGTCAGATCCATCACCTTCAGCATGAGGTTGTTTCTCCTGCTGAGAGCTGGGTCTGGGCTCCTAGTTCATGGAGATGTCTAACTAAATGCAAATGAACCCAGGCCAGCTGTCTGTATGTGGCATGCCTCACCCTCAGATGTGCAATCCATACAGTTTATTCAGAATTTACAGAAGGCTGCATGAGAAGCTTAAAGAGAGAAGAAAGAAAGAAATTGCAGAAGAAAGAAAGGAAAAGGTCAGGCAAATACAGAAAGAGAACCATAAGGTGAGGGAAATGGCAATGCTGGAAGCTGGATGTGAATGCAGAAGGAATTTAGGATAAATGGCCAGCCACAAGTAAATCCCACACAGGTTTCCAGTTGCTGACACATAGCATTCCTAGAGAGACACAGAAAACTGTGAAACTTGTAAAAGTGTTAGTTCTTTTGCATAAATGTTATGTCCCAATTAAGGGTTCTTTAGTTGCTTCCCTAAGATGTCAACTACTTTACCTATATTTTCCCTCTCTTCATCATATCCCAGTATTTGTCTTGACAACTTTGCCTTCAAAATCAAAAAGTTTCTCTGTTGTCCACTTGCTTAATTTTTAAACACCTCTATGTCTTCACACACTTCAGTAAAACTCCCATTGGGCATATTTTGTTCCGGAAATGCCATCATTTCTTGACGAAGACAATGCATCAGCAATAGCTTTGGCCACTGAGATGCTGACCAGCATCATTTCATTGTCTGCTTGCATTCTGCTGTCTACCTGTGTCTAACTGCTGTCTTTGTTGTGTACTTAGGACATGTGCTCTTTGTTCTGTTTGCACAGCATCCTGCAAAATGGCATCCTAGTCTGTGACTGGGCTCTGGTGCACTCTGATAATAGACGTGATAAACACCCGTGTCCTGTCTGAGGTTGCGATGATGCGTGTGAACCACGCTACACTTGCAAGCTTTTAAGTGCAAAAGTACCACCCCGCGCACGGGTACAAGGCAACACCATTCTCTCCTGGTTTTGTGTTGGTACCCACGGTGTTCTCTTTGCTTTAGATGCTTTAGAGCAAGATTTCTAAGCAGAACTTCATGTTCAGTTTATTCCCGTTTGTTTCTTACTGTAAACCACGGCACGGAGCAATTTCTGTGGGAAGAAACACAAAACAATCTAGACGCTAGTGCGGGCGACGCTAGTGCGGGCAACCCTGGGCGATAACAGGGGGGCGGCTCTAAGGCAAGAGCCGTGCAGGCCGGCTGCAGTCACTCGTACTCCCGGTCTGCCCGTTCTGCCCAGCACCGCCTCCCGCCGCCCCGCCGGGGCCGCCCCGCGGCGCCG
>VXBT01008760.1:45937-86433 GCA_013400235.1 Oriolus oriolus | reverse complement strand
CGGCAGCCGAAACCCTCCTCGGACGAGGGGTACTGGGACTGCAGCGTCTGCACCTTCCGCAACAGCGCCGAGGCCTTCAAGTGCTTGATGTGCGACGTGAGGAAGGGCACCTCCACACGGTGGGTCTCCGGCGGATGGGGAGCGGGAGCGGGGGCGGCGGGGGAGCGGCTGTGCGGCCGTGACAGGAATTGGGGTCGGGGGAGCCGCGGTGCATCCCCAGCTTGTGAGGGAGGGCGGCCGTGACAGGAATCGGGTCTCGTTTATCAGGGGTGGGGGCGGGAACACACAGCCTCCTCCGGCCCGGGGCTCCTCGGTGAACCTGACCCAGTGGTGCGCCGGCGTGTCTAGAAACAGAAATAATAAATACCAGGAAGGGCATAATTGCCTGCATAGCCTAACCCTGGAGAGACTGTGCCCCTCTCACGAAGAAGAACTATCCCCTGGGGTGTGCCTGCTAAGATACTCACCCTTTAAATTTTTTTTTTAATTAATTTTTTTTCTATGCATTTAACTTTACCTCATATGTAACCCCTTTGTTTGATTATTATTAGTGGTATTAGTATTATTTTAATTCGCTTTTCATCACAGAGCAACACCGTGTAGGTTTCCGGGGGCTATAGGGGGTGGGTTATAACCCTTCAGTGTTTAGGGAGGAATTGTTAGCTGAATTGCGCTGTATGGAATTGCCTCCCTGAGTAACCGTGACTTCCCAGGAGGACCTTTTCTGTGTACACCAGTCACAAAGCTTGCTGTGAATTAACTGGTTCCTGTGCCTGCCGGTGGCCTGAACACGTGTGCTCGGGGAATGGAGGCATTTTACAAACGAACTTGAGTGCACTTGTAGCCATGCATGCTAACGGAAGAGAACGGTGCTCAAGAATCCTTCCTTACCGTTACCATACCTATGGGTTAATCTCATCAGCAAGATAAGTTTAAATGGCAATCAAGTTGCAATCCTATCAAAAGCCTCAATTACATTGTAGACATTGGTCAAAGCAGTGCTGAGTATGACTTGCAACAAATGTTGCATGTTGGAAATGGTGAGTGGAAGGTCGGGTCTAATTGCTTGACAACAATGATTATTACTCTTTATTTCTGGTGTTGGTTTCTCTGACTTCTGAAAAACAGAATGGCTATTGGAAGGACTTCTTGTAACTTCAGCTGTGAATATTAGTTGAATGTTTTGGGGTTTTTTTAACAAAGGAAATCAGTAAGGTAAATGTGCCAAGAGGGAATTGCATCTGTCACATATGTTATGGTTTCCAGTTATAACAATGGCATTATGTTTATATCACAGGGAGATGTGTACAGATTGGTAATGTTCAGCAAAATAAGACTGCTGAATTAATGCAAAGTCTTTAAAAACAGCATGAAAAAAGCTTCTTTAACATCCAGTCAGTTTGATAAGAAAAGTCAGTTTAAAATTATGTTTTGTTGCATTGGAAACTCAGCTGGATAAAAGCCCTGAAACTTAACAAACAAAAAATATAGCTCCTGAGAAACAAACGTTTCCATTGCCTTGTAGCTTCCCTACTCGAATATTTCGTCTTTTAAATAACTTTGCAACAAAATGTCTTTTTTCTTTCTTTGGTTTCCACTTTCTCCCCGACAGTGACCGAGTATGCGAATTGTGATTGATAGGTTGATTTTTGTTTCTCTACTTAAACTCTATAACAATGTGTACCTGAGTAGGTTTATGGGACTCTTTTTCCCCGTAAGGTTAAGTGGGTTGCATCTTCATATGTTTTCTAAGTCCAGGTTTTACACATGGCATGAGGTAGATAAAAGTTGAGGTTTTAGGCCAGGCAGCTTTTGTCTCTAATTTTGATATATGATTTGAGCTAGTAAGTAGACCTTTGTGTCCATGAAGAGAATCGTTAGGGTGCCAAAGAAACACAAAAGGCCAGCTGGGTGGATTTTTTTTTTTGCCCCCCCAAGGATCTGGAGTCCAAGTGACCGAATTATTCCCTTGTTGAAGCATTTGTTGGTGTTGCCTGTAGGACAGAATGGTTTTCATCAACGTGGGGCAGGATAACAATACTACCATGTTTTGATGGCACTGAGAATGCATTATTTATTTATTTTAGTCTTCCATTTTGAAATTTGATGTTAGATTAAGTTGATCCATCCGCATGGTTGTTGCTGTGCAGTGGTTCTTACTTAAAAATTTCAGCTGTGTTTTTTTTACTGATTAGAGCTTTGTCTACAAGACACTGTAAAACATTTTTTTTTTAATTCAGAGAAATATCTTTGTGTTGAAATGTGTAGTACCTGATTCTGCATGTTAAACTTCACTAAATGTGATGAGATTTGCATGTGGAAAAACAGGCAATTGTATTGAGGTTAAGGGGGTTTGAAGGCCACTGGAAATTAGGTGCAAAGTTGATTAAAACTTTTTTTTTTAGTACTGATTATGCGCATTTACCTTTACAGAAATATTTTCAGGTGCAGGTAGGGTTTGTGGGAGTTTTGACTGATGAATAATTTCTTCTCTCTGAAAGAGTTGTCTTTTGTGCCAGAGGCTAGATGTGGATTATGTTCTTTAGTAACTGAGAGAATTTTTAAGATTATTCTTAAGTGCAAAAAATTTTTACAATTTCTTTATCACATTTTATTTCTGGACTAGAATTTTCAGAGCAGATTAGATCATGGAGTTAAAGTAACTTTTTGTCTATGGCAGTATTGCACTGAATGGTTAAACTGGGCTGTGCTTGGAGGGGAATGTCACAAGGGAAGTCCTGGATGCAGCAGGAAGTGGTGTAACTGATTCCCAAGCTGGCACTCTTTGGTTTAGTACTAAAGCAGTGCCCCAGCATGGTGCCAGTTAAATGTGCCACTGGTCAGATGTAGAACTAAGATCCTATCTGCCAGGTGGAGATCCCTCTACCTTTTACTCTACAATTGTTGCCAGACGTTAATTTGATAATGTCACTGAGGATCTAAACTCTCTCTGTAGACGTGGCTTTAGTGTTTACTTTTTAACATAAATTGTTCTGTTTTGTTGCTTGAGTACTGAGAAATTACTATGTTCCTCTTGACAGGAGACTGCACTGAGTATAGTAATTTTCTACATGTGACCTTTAAAGAATTTTGAAATCTTTCTAGATGAAAGATGTTATATAAATATAAGGAACATAGGACTGTAATAATTATCCCTTACTTGAACAGATCTCCTGCTGAAGTTCATTAGAAGCTCAGCTAAGGAATACTGAATAGAACCCTAATGTACTGTGTTATGGAGGGAGCTGGTAGCGACCTCTATATTTAGGTTGCCTAATAGTTTCCATTATGAAGCAATTGTATGACCTTTTTCAGAAGCTTTGTTGTTTGCAAAAGCCATTGTAGTTTAGCAAGAGGAAAAGTCCTTAGGCTAAATAAGTGGTCTGATTTCCTTGCCCCATTAAATTGTTTAAGTTTTACTGAGACTAAATCACTTGAAAATCATCGTTCCCCCTCTGTCACTCATGTTGTACAGAAAAGTCTCAGCTAGAGCACTGAAAAAGCCCAGACTGGAATTGTGTAAAAGCGACAGAGGCAATGATGGTATGCTGAAAACACGGAATGGAATTCTATGGCTCCTGGAGAAGTTATAATGGGGTTGCTGAATTTGGTTTGACTCTCACAATTACTGCTTTGTCAAAAGGAAGTTGCCTTCATTGGCAAGCTACCGTTTATTTTCTTTCTTTCCTTCTGTTCTTCATGGCACTGTCTGAATCCGGAGTCTACCAATACCAGTTGACCTTCAAGAATTGGGCTGGATCCTTGGACAGATCCTTATTGGAGCGTGTATTTGCTCCCACTTTGTCTGTCCTTCAATAGATGTTTGGATTTTGCTTTCCTTGCAAGCTAACACCATTAGTCACTGTAATTCAGATGTGTTGTAAAGCTGAAAATTAAGAGTTTGTGTTGCTGGGAAGAAGTACACAAAAGGATTGGCATTCCCTCTAAAGGAATGCATATTTCCTACTCTCTGCTGCCTTCTAGGAGGCTGCCTTACTGCCCTGTTGTCATCTCTCTGCTTCAACTTCCTCAGAAGTGTTATTAATGCTCTTGTTATGCAGTTAGCAGTGGCATCCAGATTTAAAATTACCTGTCTCTTTGCTTTCTTTCATGTGGTTTTTATGCATGTGGTCTGCTCTCCAGTTGCAGAATCCTATTCTTTTCTCCATGCTATGACAATCTACTTCTCCTTTCAGTGTGAATGATGAGCATCCAGGGCAGTGTAGTGAGAGCTACAGGAGGAACTGCAAATACTGGCTTTTTAAACCTTGAAGTACTTGGAATGATATTCTACTGTGTAAACAAAGGGAAAAAGGTGCAGGGACATGCGATCAATCTCCCCTTTTCAGACTTAATAACATTGTGATTTTTAAATTAGGAGAAAGGGCCAAATTCCAAAGGATATTTTCACTAATAGTATTCTCTTAACTAGTAATAGGGGAAGATTTGTTGTACAGAAGTGTATTTTATGATTGTTATGGTTTTGTTTTATTTTTTAGAACTACTTTCATTACTTGCTTTGAATTCAGTAAAAGCTTAATCTTGCCTATGAATCTGAGTCTTAGTGCACACTGTTCAAGCCTTTTTTTTTTTTGACTGGGGGAAAGAATGGAGAATAAGGAGATGAGACAGGTAGAAATTATTTCTGTGAAGTTTTTATGAGGTTTTTTGGGGTTTTTTTGCTTAGATTTAGGGTGTTTTTTTAAGGGATTCCTATTTGATACACATGTTGAGTGAGCTCTTATATGCAATATCATTTATAAAACAGTCCTTGAAATTTGTAGCCAGAATGAGAAAGTCAGGTTAAGTCAGGATGAATTTTTGTTTTTTGTGGGTTTGGGATCTATACCTCTTAACGTCCTTTGCTGCTGAAGCAGAGAAAATATATAACCAGCCAAATGGGGGCATGGCGTCCATGTTCTATGATCTATTGACCTTCATCACTGAATTGTTCCTTTTCTCACAGGCTAAGGTATGAAAAGCCAAATTTAAATCCCACCAGACAGAAGAGTGTGAGATATAAGGAACTGGGATAGAATATTTGTACATTTCCTTGGTATTTGTTCTGTGCTCCTTGACTGTGCCTGAGAGTTTGGCCTTCTAATATATGCATGTATTTTATAATCATATCTGATGATCTCCTAAATATGAGATACAGGTCTCCACTTGGAACTGTCATGAGTTTGTTTTGTGCTTTGAGACGCATAAATAAAATGTTTAATTTTTAAACTTGGATATCAAGGTCATTTTTCTTCAGAAAACATGTGCAATGTGTTTAGTCATGTACCATCTGGATGTTTATAAGTACAAATCAGTTACATTTAATCAAATCTGGTATTTGTATTTCTGTTGAAATGCAGTACTGCTGAGGACAGAGAGTTGGTACTTCTCTTGTATATCTGGTTTAACATGTCTGTTTCACAACAGCTTGTTAAGGACTCTCCTGCCTTCCAGAATGCAGCCTCTGTGTGTGCACATGCGCAGGCGTGTCAGGGGGAAGGTTGGGAAGGAGAAAAAGAGGAAGAACTGCCTGTCATGCTCATTTTACAAATACGTGACTGAATCAAGCTCAACAGACTCAAGAGCTGTTTGTTACTTGTGTTAGTTTAGAGAAGGAAATATTTGCAGGAATGAAGTGAGTGGAAAAGTCATATAAAGCTTGGTAAAATATGGCTTATATATTACAAGTTTTATGGTTTAGCGTTCATATTAAATTATGAAGAGGAGCAAGAATAAATAGTTCTCTTTTGTTCTTTAGATAGCCATCGAGTAATCCAGTCATTCTGGACTTCCAGTCTTATTTTTAAAAAGAGTTTTTAAAAGTAACCTTTGAAATTGTTCAGGAATTTATTTAGGATTTTTTTTCCCTGAAAAATATAGTGCAACTTAAGAGTTTCTGCACACATCAATTTGAATGATGTTATAAAACAGTGAATGAATTTTTATTGATTGGGTGGCTCTGTTAGATGCTCCTCATGGGTGTAGCTTGTATGGGCAATAGAGAATGCAAGGGGCAGCCAATCAAAAGAAAATCAAGTCTATATTTTAGAAAGGAGTAGGGGGAGGGTTGTTGACTTTTTTTTTTTTTAAGGTTAAGTCTCATGTTAAATCTTTGTAGTTTTGACCCTGACAGGTATTTTAATTTGTTACTCTAGAAAACTCATTAAAAAAATATAATCTACTTGATCCACTACAGTCTGGTATCCTTTTGTATCTTGTTGTTACTTAAACAGGGCTTTTTTCATGTAATGGTGGGGCCTACTGTGCTTTGTGCTGTCTTTTTTGGAATTCAAAATTTTCATTTTGAGTGACCCTCATTCAGGATTGTCTTGTCAGATAGTTCTCACCACCTCTCAGCTTGATTCTTGTTCTATTCCTTATGCCTTTGTCCAAAGTATAATTTAAAATATTAATTAATATGCCTGTGGAACCTCACTGTAAATGCTACCCCATAGATATATGTAAATATATCTATAGCTGGTTGTTGAGAGCTGTTAAACAAGCAAACCCAAATTTTGAACTTCATTCTGCACAACTTTGTCCTCATCATAGTTTAGCTTAAGTTGGAGAATATATTTTTGATGGTGTTGCAAGTCAAGACTGGCAACATGTATTTCTTTTCTCGTAGTTAGTAGGACTACTAGTCCATTATAGGAAGAAACTAGACTGTCAAGCCAATTGGCTTTATCCTTTAATGATCCCTTTAATTCTTAAATAATTTCATTCTTTCTTTCTGAAATTTGAGTTAGGTTGAGTTTTTATTTGCCCATCTTGTGATTTCTGGTTTTTTTCCTTTTTTTTCTTCTGCAGTACTTGATGACTTCTTTCACCTTTCCTGTAGTTCTCCAATTTTTTCTGAGGGTGAATTTTGTTAGAGGCTGTTGACTGCCATGTATAACATTCAATGGTCTGTTTCTTATTCTAACTTGAGCTCATACTCTCTTGTTTAATTTGGTTATATGGAATAAAACTTTTGTGTGGGTACTGAAGCAAAGAAGACTATGCCATCTGGTATTTGCTTTATTTCCATGATCAAGTACTTTCCTTTGGGGCATAAGTAGTGTGTGTTTTGATATATGTAGCTTTGCTTGCTGCCTTTTTTTTTTTTTCTTTTTTTTTGGTGGAAATGTCATCTTTGTGTTTAGTGCCACCAGTGGTATTCTTATTCTATGCGTCTTTTCTAGGGAAAATTGTCTGTCCTAGACTAAAAGCTACTGGGATTTGAATAAACACCTAAACTAAGATTAAGTATATTAAAAGAGAAGATTAGCTGGTAAAAAGAAAACTCTCGTATCACCTGTAAAGTGATGAGAAGTTGCAGTTTCTGCCCCTAACTTTTTATACCAATTTTTCCTTGATTGTTGTGACAGCCCACTATGCCTGTTACTGTTTAAAACTTGATAGAAATGTCTGTACTTTTCATCTTGAAAGTCAGATTAGGACAGTATGCTTTGCAGAACCGTTCCTTGGAGTATCAAATGATGTCTTCTTGGCTCATACAGTCAGCTACAAGATACTTTTGAAGTAGGCTAGTTAGAACAAAATACTAAGTGTTCAATTTTTATACTTTAATGCAGTAGCTTATCCTGGTTTAAGTAGGACAGAGAGATCCTGGGGATTGTCTGTTCTCTGAAGTGCATTCCACTGGTGTGTGACACGCTGACGTAGAGCAGGC
Organism: Oriolus oriolus; assembly: GCA_013400235.1. Lineage (NCBI taxonomy): Eukaryota > Metazoa > Chordata > Aves > Passeriformes > Corvidae > Oriolus > Oriolus oriolus. The sequence goes on along the minus strand of VXBT01008760.1, from coordinate 78,758 downwards.
TTGAACTTGGAGAGTTCAACTGCAGAATGTTGTTGGGAGGCTTTTGGCTGGCAAACTTTCCGTCAGAAGTCAGACTGAAGACTAGAAGATATGACCTTGATGTCTGCTACAAGTTTTTTCTTGTTTTCTTAGGAGTCGAGGGGTGGGGAGGAAACAAGCAATTGAAAATTTTCCCATTATAAGTTACTGAAGATTTGGAACCTATCTTTAAACTTTTCCATAATGCTTGAATATACTTTCTCTGTACCATACAGCTCATATGACAGTGCCTAGTAGAAAAAAAAAGTGTGAATGAGTAGGGTTTGCAAATTCACTATGGAAATAGAGTTCCCAACTCTAAAAGCTGAAAAAAGTTGGTTTGGCACATGCTGTAAAAGGAAAGTTGTTTGTTATGGCTGTCACTGAAATCTGTGATTAGGATCATGCACTAGTAGTTGTGTAATTGAATAAGAAGGATAAAAGAGAAGGTGAGGACTCATTCTGTGGCATCTTTTTAGATTGATATACATCTTAATGAAGAATATTATGGAGACTTGTTTTTTTAGGGAAAGTGTGTAGCCTTTTCCCCTACTTAAGGTGGACATCTTTGTGGTGGGGCTGTCTCTGAATGGAAGAAGTTTCTCGATTGCTGCAACCTTCTGGGAAGATGACACCTACAGTTCAGAACAAACAAGATAGGTCAGAAGCGTGCTCTTTCCAGTTTGATCACAAAACTAGTTGTACCAAGTATTGGCCCTGTTCATTGCAACATTGACTGTGCTACTGCATCGGTGTGAACCCCATAGTTTGCATGTTTTTCTGCATACATGCAAGAGGTTTCACTGTTTCTGCAGGAAAAGGACAGAGGAGCAGCGTGGAGGATCCAATCCTTCCAGTTGAAAGAGGTCACTTCCCCATGAATTCCAAGGATCTAGGGGTCTAGGAGACTGTAACCACTCCTTTTTCTGTAGACTCCCCAATACTGCCTCCTCAGAGGATGTTGTTAGAGGAGATTGAGCTTCCTGACCCCTGCTCATATACAGCAAAGTGTCATCTAGGAAACATAAATTAGTTGATACCTACACGTTTCTCAAGAACGGTGTTTTCAATATAGCTGTCACGCTGAGCATTGGTGCACCACAGCCTGTGGCACACGGGGAAGAATTCTAACAACAACATGCAAGAGGTTGGAGCCCTTAAACTGGCTGGTTGGCGAAGTAACGTTTGATGGCTGCTTTAAAAACTATGCATGAAGATGAACTTTGTCTTTCTAAAGGTCCTGATACAGATATTTCTTAGAGCAGGCTGTTGTGCACTGTACCAGTTGTCTTCAGGAGACTTGCTGGCCTCATCTGTTAAATGTCATCTGGAAAATAGGGCATTCCCTGTAAGGGAATGATTAAATAGGGACACTGCCTCAAGGGGTAGTTTTCTGCACATTTTTACAGTGACTGATAAAGCCATATGGGTCTTGTGAGTCTATTCTAATTGAATCAGCTTTTATTGAAAGACAGAATTTCTAGAAATGCACTGAATGGCTGAATTCCAAGTAAATGATTCATGCTGTAAAACAGCTAGGAATATGAAAACACAAATCAGAGCTGTCTGAAAGTTAGAATTCAAATATACATAGGATGTGTAGAAGTTGCATTGCTACTCTTCTGTATGCAGATGGATTTATATAATGTTTTCTCATACAGACCACTAGCTCCATTGTTTGCACTGTCATAATTATTCAGTTGCATTATTTGCGGAGGCAGTGAAATGGGCTGTTAACACTCTAGGATGTGACAGAAGTAATGGTAATGAGAAAAAATAATTTTGGATAGCAAATTGTTGAAGATGCATTTAATCATGAACTGCTTCAATGTAGAAAAAAAGACTAGTTTTTCACAAGACGGCTTTGTGCGGTGATTCGTGAGGGCATATTCATGTGACACAGCAAGCTAAACGTAGTTTAATCTGATAGTTTTTATTCTATGAATAGCTTAATAGAGTACTGATGACTGAGGGAGACTGAGCTCATCTGTGTCAGAACCCAAAGACTGCTTCTCCTGGTAGTGATTTAATTTAATTGCTAGCAACCTGTACTTGCATTACAAGAACTGGTAGTAGGAAATATTTTTTACTTTTCGTAGTAGGACTTAAACTGCTAAAAATCAGGAGTGGCATCATTACATGAGCTCCTTGCTTCTGTTTAGAACACACTTTACAAGATCTAACTGGCCACAGCATTTGCAATACTGCTTAGTATACACACTGTCCCTGATGATTTCCTGTTCACTTTGAGTAATGTCACTGATGTGCTTATACAGAACTGAATTTTTTTTTNTTTTTTTTTTTTTTTTGTGAGGTAAGTTGTGGCCTACTGGCACTTGATCTCAAAAACCAGCAATAGTAATGGAACAAATGTTTGTGCTGGGTTTATAGTGAAGTTGAAAAAGCAACTTCCTTTGTTCTGGAATATTGTTTGGCAGAACCTAAAAGCTCTTGTTGTATAAGGTGCTGCAGAAAGAGATTTTGGAGGAGATACAATAGTCAATAAAAAGATAAATGTAATTTTAAAAAGCAAATTTTGCTTATGTATCAAATCTAGAAGAAAATGTTATTAGTTGAAAAATTGCCTGATAGAAGAAAATAAAGTCTGAAAATGTTGTAGCTACTAGCCTGCAAATATATGGAAGGATATATTAAAAGCTGTTGTGCATTTTGTGTGTACAAATGCTTAACAATTCTCTAATTATTTGGGAATTAGTGTTTTACATTTGACAAAAGCAGTCTTCCACTATTGAAGTTTAAAAAATATTTCATGCTCTAAGTATCTACTGTCAGACTAACACTTGAAAATTTCATTGTCTTGAAGCACAAAGAAAGATCAGTAAAAAAGATAGGGAATTTTTTGCTTGGTTTCTGTGCAGCCAGATTGCATATACTTACACCTTAATGGTTCAGATTTAAGCATAAACTGGAATGAATGGCCTTATATATAACAGTTAAACTTTGGTCTTCTCATTCGGGAGTTTAATAAGACTCTGCCACTCTGTATGTGTCAAATTGGTTGTTGATTGTCAGCATTATTACATTAGGACAGCTACTGCAGTGACTTAATGCATGTATGCATGTCTTGGTTCTAGTTGTTTCATTATATATTATAAAGAATTCAAGTCACAATTTCATGACTCCTAGGAAATCCTTTTGCATTTTAAGGCACGATAAGATTATGATGTGAAATTAAATTTGGTTGCATTTATTTTATATAACACTGTCAATACCATTTCAGTGTCTATACAAATGTAGGCCTCAAATGAAATTTTTTGTGAATTCCTAGTCTTGAAAAGAAGACCAGTCTCTTTGAAGTTAAGCTCTCTGGAGGCAGAGGTTAGCTTAAAGCAAGGAAGACTCAGGTAGCTGTGTATATGTTTAATTTTTAGGTGAATGATTAAGTGAAGGTGCTTACATTTTTTTGTCATTAAAACCAGTTACATTGAGAGGGAAAGAGACTCTGGAAGGGGCATTGATGCAAAAATCACTAGTGTCATTGTTACCTGTTTTGCAGGAAGACTTCTGAAAAAGAGAGAAAACTTGCCTGAGGAAATGGGAATGTTAATTACTTGCTATTTATGTAGTAACTTGTTATCAGTATATGGGGGTGAGAGAAGGGAGGTAACCTTCAAAAAAACCTGGCTAATGGGTGGGAGGAAAGTTTATTCACTTCTTAGTAGTGTCTACTTCAAGGTAATGTGTTACTTGTTGCAGAAACTGAATTTGAAATATCTTTTTTTTTTCCCATTCTGGAGCCATTTAGACGTTCTGCCATCTAAATCTACATCATCCATCCATCATGGAAAGTCACATTCCAAAGTTACTGGTTGCAACCTGTTCTGTGATCTGCTGAGTGAAAAGCTGCCGAAGCTCTATTATAAAGTTAGAGTTAGATCTTTGCATAATTAATGTCTTTTTGAAAATGCACGGGAAGCTTCTCGTACTCTAATATTGCTACAGTACTTAACTATAGCTGTGCCCTGTAGAAGTTACTGAAGTAGATGCTGTAAGAATTGCTCCAAACATTCATATCTATGTGAAGGTGTTATCCTAATATATGTTACAGGAGTATTCATTCCTTAAAAAATCTTCTACTTTAAACCACTTCTTCGCATCCTTCAATTCGTTTAAAAAGCTGTTTACTGTAAAATTGTGACTCTTTCTATTTGTCTCCCTGTATATACCTGCCTGCTTTCAAGATTAGGAACAACCTTTTATTTTTTAATTAATTGCTCTAGTTACTATGTCAAGAAATATTTGAGAATGTGGACCTTAGTAGTTAGAGAAATGAGAACATGTGGTGGAGGAGATTTGAGTAGAGACTAGCTAGAATATGATGATGAAGTAGAAAGTATGTGAAGATAAGCTTTTCTTGAGATTCCAGTAATGACTGTGAACTAGAAAAATGGAGATTAGAATATTACTGTGGGTATCAGATTTCTATTAGCTTCTTGAGACATTAATATTTAGGATAGATGTGAGTGGAAAATGATCTTCAAATAAATTATAAGATATTTAAAGCCTGTACATCTGTATTGCGAAATGACCCAGTGTAGTAATGAAAGAACAGAGTAGAATTTAAATGATTCAACTTCATTCTCAACAAAATTTTAATGCCCTTAACTGTATTCTCTTGAGACTTTAAAAAGACATGTATGAAACAAACACCAGCAAATCAGGATTTTTATTAGGGTTTGGAATGTTAACAAGGCATTTGTGAAATCACTGCTAGATGAGGGAGTAGCAAAAGCTGGTGGAGGAGGAATAGTAGTATATGATTGATGTTAGAATTCCATTTGAAAATATTGATTAGCTGAGTCAGCTCAGTTAAAAACACAGAAGTTGCACAGGAGCAGATGGAAAGGAGATAGACAAGTCTGCATGGCATGAATGAGAGAGGGATACAATCATCTCTTCTATTTACAGAAGGTTGCTTTTTAAGCAGTTGTCCTTCATAAGTAGTAAGCAAAGAGGAAGGTGGGATTCAGGAAAACTTGGGTGGTCAGTTGGAGGACCTGACTGACTTTCTCTGAAGCCCAGTGAGTAGTTCTAGGTATTTTTTCCTACAAGCTGGTTGACATTGTTCTTTTATGCTTTGCACAAAGATACTTAATTGGGAATGCCTGACTTTGATTTCAGAGTTTCTACTACGTGAGTCAGAACTGTGACAAGCGTTCTAGGTTCAATCCATAATGCATCAGCATACCCTGTGTTTACAATGCAGCTTTTGGAATGATCTCCAAGACTTTCCCAAGGAAACACCTTAAAAAACTCATATGTGGAAACTGTGAAGGCAAAAGCGTTTCTTTTTTTGTACAGATTCTATTCTTTAGCAGTCAGCTTCATGAGTTTGACCAAAGATGACATATATAAATAGATTATTTACTACTTGTGAGACTTTTTGACAAAGCAAGTCCTGTAAAAACCTGGAGAGTAAAATTCAGGGCTCTAATTGACTAGACTACAGATTTCCAAAGAATGAGTCCTGTCATGCCATGCTGGTAGGACAGAAAGAAGCTGATGTTCAGAAACATGCTGAATTCATTACCTGAGCCCTGTGCAGTGAGGCCCTAAAAGTAGCAATAAGTTGAGTAGAAGATGTGGGAACTTACATTAGCTTGGAAGCATTTATTCTGTCCCCCTGAATCACCTGAAAGGGAAGAATATTTTATATTTAAAGAATAATGTGGATTTTTCATTTTTGAGGAAAGGATTCTGTGATGAAGTGTAAGAAGAAGTCAGTCAGGTTTCTGTTCTAGATATTTCTAACTTCTCTTTCTTGAGGAATAAGTCTGCTGGCCTGAACAAAAAGTCAATGTCTCCCTGCAGGGAAAAGAAGTGTAGATAAATGGTAGTGCTTAAGGATTAGGCGTGCATTTGAATAAAACATCTTCAAGTCTCTGAAGCCTGATTTGGTTTGATGGTGGGGGATTTTTTTCTAGGAGGTGGAGAAAAGAATGAAATTCATGTGCAAAGTTGAAATTTTGAAATGTATCCAATACCATGTAGAGATTCTACATTTAAAAAGGTGAAAAATAATGGAGAAATACCACAGGTTTTGTTTTTCTTGGGAGCTGTTTTTTTCTGGGAAGGAAAACATGGTAGGAGATAAGATATTGCTGATCAGTCTTGAATTATTCTGGTGGATAGACAATTCCAGGTATATAATAGTTGCCTCTTCTGTTTGAGAGTATCATCGTGATCATAGAGGTCTTTTCCAACCTAAACGATTCTTTGATTCCATGATATTACCTTTTTCATTGAATCCTGCTGTCATTCACAAGGTAACTGCTTAGTATTTGGAAGAGAAACTTGAGTCCATGAACCCAGAATAAATCAATACCATCTTGGACAGCTAAGACATAACATCCTTCTGTAGGAACAGTGTTTCACAGAGAATTTCTTCCTGATTTTTAAGATGGGACAAGATCTAGTCCAGAAAAACTGGACTAGATTATTCTCTAGTTATTGGAGGAAAAATTTGGCAAGTATGCTGACCAGCCCCCAGTAGCAGACTTAAGTATCAGGCCTAATGTGCTATTTTAAAAGTTTTTAGATAAGTTGCATGTGTCCCTAGCTTTAGAAAAGAGATAATTTGCCACTTGAGACAGGATAAGCCTCTGGCAAGAGCTATTGGCCTGAATTGAAGCCAGGAGGTGGTCGGACTTGAGAAGAGGAAAAGGGAGGAAAGGATCACATTAAAATGGAAGCTCTGCTTGGCTGATATTCTGGATCCAGGTTTTCTGTTTAAGAACATCTTTCAGCTTGATTGAATGCTGAGGTGACAGCATTTCTTTAATCTTGACTCATTATGTTTCAATTGGGAAATTGTAATTTTAATATTTCTGCTGTAGTAAAATATACAAAAGAGAGGAGATAGAGCTTCAGGAAAGAGTGTGCCTTTGAGTAAGTTGCCCATTCTTCAGGATGTCTGAACCCTCTAAACTGCACATTATAGATGACAACTTTCCACAACAGGTTGGAAAAAGCACTGGGATTTAATTATAGCATCTAGATTTCTGTATAGAAAAGTACAGGTTATGTTCTGAGATCTGTGGGTAATGGGAGGATACGGGTACTGCTTCTGTGTGGACCACTTTAAGTCCAGGATGGCTCCCACTAAAAGCTAATGTGTTGGCTGCTCTGTTGGACTGCTGCAGTGATGTCTCTGCACTGTGCTTCTCAGCAGTCTTGCTTGCTTGGCTCCACTGTGTGCTGCTTGGCACTCTTATTTGGCTGGCTCTGAGTGTTCAGGATACATGGCACCAAATGGACAAATGTACTCCCAACTTTACATGCAGGGATGCCTCATGCTAACACAGGACTCTTGAGATGTAGGTGGATTTGGGGTTGGTTCATGGAAATACTGTCACAGTTGGCCTCGTCATGCTCCTTGTTTCCAGACTGTAGCAGATGAACCTTAAAGCTGATTGACTGATAAGTAGTTCAGGCCTGTCAGAATTGGAGCTTATACTCTGGGTAGTGCAGGAGACATTAGATGCTTTATGGACTTGTGATGGCTGCAGAAGCAGCACTGTGCAAATGTAGTTGTGCTCTATATAAATTCAATTCAGCCAAATCCCAAGATGCTTCAGCATTAAGCCAGTTTGGTTGTCTGCACGTTTAATGCACAACTCAGGCAACTGAGAGTTTACTGTACTTCTGGTGTATGTGTTGGTCATTAGTATTGATGCCATGATGATTTTTTGCTTTTTCTTTTATACCCCTTTTATATACTCTTTTATATAGCTTTTATGTATTCTTAGTGCTTTTAGCCTACATACTTACAATGCTTTCAGTTTGATAACTTCCCTTAGACCCAATATTCCCTTAAGCCAAGAGACCAAACATTCTGGAAACCCCAGACACCAAGGTCCTCTCCAGAACACATTCTGTAAACAACGATAGGCCCATCCACGGGGAAGGTTCCTCGGACGAGGGGTCTCACTCCAGTCTCTCATTGGGGAATCTTTGATAGATATGCTAATTTTTGCAAGGCCTATAATTGTGTACACATCACATCAGGTGTGCCCATTTTTCAGCGGGCACTTTGGGGTGCATTTCAGCTCACCCGAGGATTCTTAAATAAATACCGAGGTAAAACCCTTTTAGCCTCTTAACTGTGTTTAGCTCTCTTAATTTTAAGACCAGGTAAAGATGTCAGTATTGTACATAGATTTTTTTGTTTGTTTGTTTATTTTGGTTCTCAAAATGGACCTGTTTTGCTACAATGAGATCAAATTACTCACTGTATCAAATTTACTATTAATATAGGTTATTGGTGAATACTAGGTGAAGGAAATCAAGGATGCACTGGGATGCACTGCTGTGACATTTCTAAAATTCTTTGTGCAGAAAGGTACTGTGTTGAGCTCTGGGTCATGGAAATGACTCAGGGCAACAGTTCCAGATAGCATGTGGTCTTCTTGAGTACTTTTCATCACTAGGCATGTAAATTGCTGCACTATAAAGATTTTTTTTTTTTAAGAATGCCAACCATGAAAACTAGTCCATCCTTCTCAGTATTAAATATTTTCTTCCTTTGAGAGCATCAGTACAGGATGAGTTTCTGCACACAAATCCTGAAGCAAGACAAGTGTCTGCAGCCTCTATAAATATGCTTTCTAAACCAGAAGCTAGATCAAACCCTGTAAGATAAAATGTGGTCACATCCTGCAACAAGAAGACTAGAGTTAAGATGATGACATCCTTGTTGTTGAGCATTTATGGGAATTTTAGGGAAGACAAAAACTTTATCCTTGTTTGTTTGTATTAATGACGGTTGGCTGTTCAATAACCAAAAATGTTAGTTTTCCTAATTTTTTAAAGGAGGCTGTGAAGTATTTACGACCTTGAAAACAGCATTGGAATTAGATAATTAATAAAACTGTAATGGATGAGGTTGGAAGAATGGATGAGTGTAGGTAGAAGTATGGCTGATGTCAACTTAGAAGATAACATTGTCTGAAAAGGAAAACTAGGTAGTACAGAAGGAGAGATGCAATATTCAGAGATGTGATGTTTAGAGAGCTCTTGGAAGGTCAGTAAATCAGTTTGTTGGTATGGCTACAGTGCTTAAACCATAAAGTTCACCTCTGTTGGAAAGATTTGGTAGTTCTTATCTTCTGTAATAGTGTATGCCTGCCTTTCTTAGTGTTCTCATTCAAATGATTAAAGTGGAATTACTAGGTAAAAATACAAAGCTTTTAGGGGCTGGCTAAATAATAGGTATTGTTTTTATGAACATTTCTGCTTGTAGTTCTGGATTGTTCAGTTGTGGTGGTCCAATAGTGGTCCAGTGATAGAGGCAAAAATGCTTGTAATCTTACTGCAGAAGATTATAGAGCTTCTTTCCAAACACCAGTTAGCTCAGGTGCTCTTGAATATTCTTAAAGATCAAATTAACATAAATATAAACAAAAGGCAGTGTTAACATTGTATCTATTTAATCTCTAGCAGCGTATTTCAAGGAGTCTTTAACTGACTGATTTTAAAAATGAGTAACTTAAAATGTTGTATTTCAGCAAATCATCAAAATCAATTTCCTGTTACAGGGATATTTTCTCTTTTATCTTCTCTGAAATAGCCTTTTCTGTATGAATTTATTCATGCTTGAATGACATGATTCAGCTACCACTAAGCAGGAACAATTCTATCAGGTTCAAGCTACGTGAGTGTAGTAGAGTTATCTCCTGACATTGCATGACTTGCAAAGTGCTTGGTTGCAGTTCATTAGCCCCTTTTGAGTACCTGGGGGAAAAAAAAATGAGTGCTTGAAAGGCATTCCTAGTGTTGAGAGATGAATTACTTTTTTCTTGATTTTTTTTAATATAGGAACATTGAATGCCTCATTTAATAAATCAGGATGTGACAAAGCAGATAGTAAAATTTACAACAGAGATATAACTGATAGCTATAGAAAAAATTGACGACAAAAAGATGGGTCTTTAATGGAAGGAATAAAATGGAGTGGAATCTCGTCACAGCAAAGCCACATAGAACTTGATTAATTTTTAGTGCATCTTCCAAAACATGATTTCTTTATGGGTTTTTTGTCTTTACTGACTTCTGTTCCTTGTTGCAAGGATTTCTTTTCAGTCTCGTTTGTTTTATGGTATTAGGAAAAAAGTTCTAAGCCTAGGACTTAGAACTAAGCTTAATTTCCCAGTTGTACTGTAATAGAGATTATCTAGTTTCCCTCAGGAACTGAAATTGTTATAAATTGAGAACTTAGCTAAGATTGTTTGGTTTTTGGGTTTTTTCCCCCCTCTCCACTCCTTTTTAACAAGTTTCCATAATCATAGTGTTGTCCACAGTCCTGGGAAACAATTCATTCGGTGCCAAGTTCACTACTGTCTAAGCAACATGTCAGATTATTCTCTCAGGTCACTGTGTGGTGGTGATGGGATTGTCACTTGACTGTCATGAGAAAATGTATCCCTACCTCCTGGAGCAATTTTCAGTTCAAGACATATCATCAGTTTTCTTTCTATATCACAAGTGTTTTCCACCTGAAATTATAAGCTTGTGCATCAATTACACCTTTGTGGTTCTTGCTCTGTTGTGAACTACTATGACAAAAGGTCAAAACAATTCTGAGACATGTTTGCTTAAAAATGTCTGATGTACTCTGTTCACCTACACATTTGTAGTCCATTGAGGCCATTTGAGTTGTTCATTGTGGACTCAACATAGTGCGTGCTTTGCAAGGTCCTAGTGCTCTCCTGGAAAGCCTGTAGTCATACAGTTTTCAGTTGATATAAACTGGTTAGTTTTCACTTAAGTGATTTCCTCCTGTCCTTCGTCCCTCCATGGGTCAGTGCAGGCTTAGTTCATGAGTGGGCAAGGGGTAGTCTAGTTTTTATCCCAAAGTCCTATTGTTGTGTTGACAATTTATTAATAGTCTTTCTTTTAATTTCTTTTAATTTGTTAAGAACTTACTGTGAAGAATCATGAAATCTCAGCTGATTTATACTGCCTTTCCCACACTTTATGAATTCTTGTAATTTGGCATTCACTCTGTAACTTGAACTATTGCAATCATTACTGAAAATATAACTTGTTAATGGGAGCTGCCTTGATTTCCTGCATTCATTATTTTTCTCATCTCTTCACCCAAGCAAGAAGTGCCAGTAATGTGATCCTGTGGGTTGGGATAAATAAGTATGTGTGTGAGCTGATAGCTTCTGTTGCCTTAATAATGGGTTTGTATTTTCAGAGTATCACAGTGCATATAATTCATGCTTTTTCTGTTTTAAAAAACCTAACATCACAATCCAACTAACAAAACCCAAGAGCTTGGCAGGGTAAGCATTCTTTTGGAGAAGAAATTTACATCTTCAAAGTCTTAATAACAGAACCTTTTTTATATATCATGACTTGAAATTTCTTAATTTCAAAACTACAGAACAAGTAAATACACTTGCAATGGAATGAGTAAAATGTTTCATTTCAAACTAGGATCATTGTATTCCAATACAAAACAGAACAAAAAAATGAATCCATTTCAAAATAATATTTTGGGAAATGAAAAAAAAAGTAAACTGTTGAAATTCTTTTGCCTGCCATTGCTCTTCTCACACTGGTTTTTAGTTTGGATCAAAACTTGGAAATGAAACCTGCACTGTGTATACTGATGGAATGCGGTCATATGTTTCTGTTGCCAGCTTCCAAAGTATAGGTGCTCTGACAGCTATATCCTACTAATGCTAATTAGCAGGGTATTTTTTTTCCAGTGAACAACATGATAAAAATGATACACATCAGGATTTATTATTGCCTGCAATTAATTTGTTTGAGCTGAAAACACTTAAGTTTTATTCTATAAGGCAAACAATGGCTTTAGCTGTGATTCCTCAAAGGTCAGCTTTTTCCTTTTTGTGATATGGATTGTCTACTTCTGTATTAGGGTAGACTCAAAACGGACCATTTCAGCATTTGAAGGGGCTGGGAGTGGGTGGTAAAGTAATTTCTGGAAGCATTGCCTTTTGGACCTCACTCTCAGCTCTCTCTCTGGATATGACAGCTGGGAGAAGAGGGCACATTGCAAAGTATGGTCTCTAAATCCTGTAAAATAAAAAAAGAAATCTCATTTGTTGATGTTGCAAGTAAGTGAAACAAAGGCTATAATGGGTTTAAATTTTGTATGTTATCTTAATGCAGTGTTAGTGGCAAGATATGTTTAAACATATGTTTAAACAGTATTTCTTCTTACAGTTATGGTTGATGTTAATAACTGAAGTGTAGACAGTTTGAGACTTGCAAAGTCTAAGCATGTCTGTATATATGTGCACACAGGAAACCTCGACCTGTCTCTCAGCTGGTTGCACAACAGGTTCCTCAGCAATTTGTGCCCCCTACACAATCAAAGAAAGAGAAAAAAGACAAAGTAGAAAAGGAAAAAAGTGAAAAGGAAACAACAAGCAAAAAGAACAGTCATAAGAAAACCAGGTAAAAAATTTAGAAACTTTTGCAGTATTGGTAAAATGTAATTTACAAACAAAAATAAGAAAATGTTCTCTGATTTTACTGCTTTCTAAGTGCTGTGGAAAACAGTTAGGTTATATATTGGTATGAAGTTTCACTGGTTTAGGCTGTCTATAAAATGTGAAGAAGACCTGCAGTGTGTAGTTGTGGCCAGAAGATGGAGATCAGCTGAACAAAGAAAGGAAGACTTTTTAAGGGTTATTAAGGATATTGTTTTAAAGGTTGTAGAAGTATTTCTCACATCATACAAAACTGTTGATAGGCAAATTGATGATATTAATCTCTGGAAAAGAAAGGGGATGGGAGTGACTAGTTTTAATGCAAAATAGTAGTGGGCGGAGAGAGATCCAGTACCAGACCACAGATGAGTAGGGAAAATAATTTGGTTATTGATAGCCTTGTAGCATCCTTTAGCTTTGAAGGGCTGAACTAGGGCATAAATTAATGTGACAGGATGTATGTGTATTACCTAGTGATAGAAGTCTCTATGCTACATCTGGGACTCTGAAGGACTCTTAAAACTGAAAACATGAAATATTGCAGTACAGACAAGCAGTTGTAAAAGCCTTGATCTTGCTGTGAGGAAGGAAGATGCAAACTGCTAAACAAAAGCAGCAGGTTTAACTCCTAATTCATCATAATCTAAGCATAAAGTTATTGTGGCAAGAATGCTGTGCCAAAAAACTGAGAAGTATATAAGACATGTAGTCTAAGCAAATGTTGGAGGAAGTACTGATTTTTTTTTTTTAAATTTTTTTTTTTTTTTTCTTTTGGAAGGAGTCCAAAATAGCCCAGCCAAGAAATATCCTTTGGGATTAGTTATGTGGAGAAGTAGCAAGTAGCAGATGTGTCTGTTGTGCCTGAAATAGGATCATTAGGATCAGAACAAGGGAGAGACTGAGAGTCAAGGGAGAGCAGTCATTAGGAAAGTCATGGTTAGGATTAAGGACACTGAGGTGTTATTTCCCTTCCTTTTTTCTTTTTCAAATACTCAGATCTACAAGCTTACCTCATGCAGCTGAAGTACTTCAGTTATGAAGCATTTGATGTTAGCATAGTGAGCTTTACTCAAGCCAATTAAAAATTATAAATTGAAATATTAATGGGTAAATTGCAATAGTACAGTAAAAATGCAAAAAGTGAGATAGGGAAAGAGTAAGGAAATTAGAAAAATAACTAAAATAAAATCTTGGACTGAAATACCAGTATTACCTTGCATTAAGAATTGCTAGGTTTTTTTCAATGCTTCAAACACTTAATTTTTCCAAGAATTGTTTCACCAGGTAGGATAGTAAGTTAAAAATGCTTGACTAGTTTAAGCAGATTTCTTCAGTATTCTTTGGGAAAAGGATATCATTTTCTTTTTGCCTTAAAATGTATATATTATTGCTGGAAACAACCATAAAAATCTTCGTGCACACTCAATATAATTAATAAGCTCCAGGTACACAGCACTTGCACAACTTGATAATTCTGAAGTTTTCTCTCTATTCCCATGATGCAGATCAGAAGATTTGCAGTCTTTTCTGACATGCTTCAGTCATGCTGCTTCAGCCTCAGGGGAGTACGATGTCAAAGCCTGTCTCAGTTCTAGTGGTGGAAAGGCATGGGTTGTTTCAGCTGATGTGAATGGGAACCAATTCCACTTCAAACGAAGCCAGATGATAGGGTAAAGGTTAGGGCTTTGCTGCTCTCACACCTGCCAACATGTGATGTCATTATTTTATCGCAGCTTGAGCGAGTGATAGCTGCGGAGTCAGTTAAACACACAAATTGTGCTGTTCATAACTGCTTGTATGAATTCAGCTGTCCGGTACCAGTTTTTCATGGTGATCATGGGAAAGGGCTAAATTGCAAGTACTTTATGCTTGTCACTAGCAAAAATATGATGGCAAAATATAAGTAAAATTATTGTTTAGTTCTTCTTGTTGTGAAAAATCAAAACAATTGAAAGACTAGATGAAGAGATTTACCCTATTGACACCGTACGTAACATTCATCTCTGCGTAATTTAAAACAGAGCCTATGCCAGGAATACCCGAGTTATACTGTGAACACAAAGTCCAGTTCAAATAGTATATAGTGATCCTAGTGAGGTTTTGAAATGAGGTCACACCTGCTGCAAGTTAACACTGTGCTATTGAATTCAAAAGACAGACACCAACATCTTCTTACTGAACAGCATTTTCTACTTTGAATTGTTGCTTCAGGCTCCTGCAGAGATGGATGTTTCCCTGGATCAAATTTGTAACTTTGCATAGTCACAATAAAGAAAGACTTGGGTTTTAAAAGTAAAAACCTTCACATACATATTGCTGAACAGTGACATTATTCATAAAGTCAACTTCTAAATAGTTTTAGGACAAGGTAATGTGTTATATTCAACTCTTTCAATGTAAAATGTACTAGGAAACTCTCCACTGTTAATACTTCTGGTACATTGTTTTCCTACATAACATATGTTGCAAAAAGAAGTCTTATATACACGTTTGTTCTCCAGAGCTCCTAAAAAGTAGGAGGGAGACAGGATAATAAGATGGTGTGTGTGCTTTTAATATGATTATTTGCTTTATTTAGGCCAAGGTTGAAAAATGTGGATCGAAGTAGCGCTCAGCATTTGGAAGTTACCGTTGGAGATCTGACAGTCATTATTACAGACTTTAAGGAGAAAACTAAGTCACCACCCGCTTCCAGTGCTGCTTCTGCAGATCAACACAGTCAGAGTGGTTCTAGCTCTGACAACACAGAGAGGGGAATGTCCAGGTCATCTTCACCCAGAGGAGAAGCGTCATCACTGAATGGGGAATCTCATTAAAGTTTATTTCCTCTAGTTTCTTTAGTCTCTTCAAAACATGCAAATACATAACTTCTGTCACCTGTTACCACATTTTCATGACTAGTCATGCATAATTGATATGTTGACTGGAACATAATGCAGTTTTAAAAAAAAAAAAAAAGAAAGAAAAGAAGTGCAGTGGTAAAAACAATAACAGCATGAAGCTGAGTCAAGGGAGGTTTAGTTTAGATACCACAAAAGCTTTCTCGCCCAGAGGGTGGTTGGGCACTGGGACAGGCTCCCCAGGGCAGTGGTCACAGCACCAAGCCCAGCAGAGTTCAAGAAGTGTTTGGACAACACTCTCAGGTGCATGGCGTGACTCTGGGCATCCTGTGCAGGGCCAGAATTTGGACTTGATGATCCTTGTGGATCCCTTCCAACTCAGCTTACTCTGTAATTCTATAGTAATTTAAATGCAATCTACAAATGGTTATGAAGCATCTTCAGACCAACTTTTTAATCTTCATGTATAAGGGTGCCATGAAAATGTGGTTTGAATGTTCATTATGCAGTGTTATTGGTATGTCCATTTTCACTTTTAGTTTAGTGAATTCTAACACAACTCTTGGAGTCTCTACTATTGGCATGTACTGAATTTAAATTTTTATAACATAGTTCAAGCTGCCTAAATATGTATTATTTGAGAATTGTGAAACATAGTTATATGTATGCAAGTCAAAGATCAACTTAATCAATTATTGCTGCAACAGAATTTTCATAATAATTATCTTCTTAAAAACACCTGCTGGTACTTGGTGTGGTTAAATAGGAAAAATGTTATTAAAGAAAACATTTGTATGGATTTTTGCCAATGTTTGACACATTTTACTAGATTACTGTTACTGAATTATGTTGATGGTTTTACCAATATTTTTTGACACTTAAAACACTTATTGTAATGTTTACAAGCAAAATAGAAAACACATTCTAAGCATTGATTAGTTAACCTTGCAATTCAGGTAAAGTACTGCATTGTCGCTGTACACTGGTATTCTGTGTTGTGTAACAAATACTGAACCTCAGATGGTGATGCATTTGGCAAAAACTATTTGGAAATATGAAAGTTTGGAAAAGCTTTAAAAAGAACAGAACTGCAGTTCTCATTTCTGCTTAGTGCTGTTTCCTTGCCCCAGATTTTTCTAGTGTCACACAGTCACTTATCATTTCAAGTGCAGGAATATCAGATGTTGCACAAGAATAAGGAAATAACAATTCTATTATTTTTTTTGTTCCTGAATCAATTTCTTTAATATTTAATTGGCCTATTAGAATATATTATGTCATAAATAATTTGAAAAAGACTCAGTATCCTACTTTATGGCATAAACTGTCAACATTTACGCACTTAGCAATATACTGATACAGAGCAGAACTATTTACAATACCATCTGGTATTATGTAAAATTACCAATAAAATATTTTTGTGAATACAGATTTTGCATTTTTGTTTACAACCAATAAGTGTTTTGATACATACATACAATTCATGTATAGATTTTAAATTATATATTCTGGTTCAGTACAAAAGTCCATTTAGCTCCTTTTAGTGAGGTAGTGCACTTACACTCCTGTGAGCCTTTTCTTTTTCATTCAAAGTAAATATATTTTTAAGCCCATGTGAAAGTTGGATGGACCTTCTTGGTAGTGAATCCAGCCCCAAATTATTACCAACATATGATATGTCTTCTTAACAGCTTAAAACAATGGATTTTTGTAGCCCCTGACAATTGTGATGTTTGGTGGTTTCTTGTAGTAATGTATTTTTCTGTTTTTAATGCAGTACTTAACAGGCACAACGGTACTGTTCTATTTTGTAAGATGCTAGTTGTGAAATACAGTTAGTTGCATAAAATGAGAGTCTGATGTGATATCTGAGAACATACATACCTCATTCCTTGGTGTTGCTGTTTAAAGTTTTTAGACATCAAATGTTAATTATAGGCTATTTCAGATGGATAACTACTGACTTGTTTATTATGTATTCTGCTTTATCTTACTAAATAGGATGTCTGTTCATTGCTGTTACCTGGCCAAATTTAGTATCTGTAAAACAATGCTTTTTAAGGTTCTTAAATGTTTTTGGGGCCGGGCTAGTGTTCAGAATAACATACACTAGTTTTTAAAAGAAATATACATGCTTCTCAACTTTATTTTTTTATATTTTATTTTTAGGTGGGACTATTTGCAGAGTATACTGATGTAATGGATTACAAAAGAACTGAAACTGTTTAAAGTAAGCAGTTTAAGGATAGTAAATCTCATTGCAAGAAGTTTTATGAAATGTGTTTCTAATTTAAAATGTAATGAATGCTAACACATTTCTGAATTCCTTGCAAAAAAGTAATAATCTATTACCAGTAATTCACTAAATGGGAAATGTATTTTTATTTAAGTTTATATGAATAAACCACCCAGCACTGCCAACAAGAGGACTCTATCTTCAGAATTAAGTAGCCATTTGGTTTGAAAGGAAGGATGGAGTGGATTTTACTATGATTCAACTGTCTCTAGAGAATAATCTCAAAATTGTGGTACAAGTATGGTTATCAAAAGAATGCAAAAAGTCTCACTGTTCTTTATGGAACAAGACATTGAAGAGCAATTTCTACTACAGGTGCAACAGAAGTCAGCTAGGATCTAAAAAGCTGTGGTGGTTTTGACTGAACTATTAGGTTTCCCAAGTTTCATTGCAATGATGCTTGCTTTAGCATTAAGCAAAGTTAAGTGTTTGCCTGTTGGTGATTAAAGGGATATGACAATACTGACAGCAGAGTAGACAAATTCTAAGCAAAATGCTGCATTTGACACTGTTCATAATATAATTTAAACGAACTTCACTTTCATAATTTCTCAATAATTTTGACTTGTAGTAATCCTAAGTCCTTTTTTTCTAACTGTAAATATATTTAAAAGCATC
Source organism: Oriolus oriolus (assembly GCA_013400235.1). Classification (NCBI taxonomy): domain Eukaryota; kingdom Metazoa; phylum Chordata; class Aves; order Passeriformes; family Corvidae; genus Oriolus; species Oriolus oriolus. The sequence continues at coordinate 60,498 of VXBT01008760.1, read as the reverse complement.
TTTACTCCATTTATAAAAAGTGAAAATTTAATGTTGTAATGTGTTCTGATTAGCTAATTTTCTCTGTGATTGCTCTCTGCATAAGAACTGTTATTTGTTAAATCTATATATGCACCAGTCTTCAACAACCATACATCCTGGGATGTTCATGAAATGGTGGCCCAACAAGGACAAGTGTGATAGTGTTCCATGTAAATGAGTTCCTTTATGTGCTGATTGATTGTGTGGTTTCAGAAAGGAAAAGGGGGGAGAAATGGGGGAAAATTAAGTATAAATAGTTCATTGATAAAGGGCACAGTAATTCAGTCTCTTATCTTCCTAACTTTGCCATTAATTATAGGTGGTATAAGAAAAAGAACAAATATACAGTTGAGACTGATTTTTTTTTTTTCATTAATTGAAATCTACATATCGGAGATAAACAAAAATTCTTCTCAGTAGCAGGTTAAATTATGCCATATAAAATCTTGATTCCAACAGAGGAGGTAGTAATAAATAAATTGCATTTAAAAATTTAAAATGCTTGATATGAAGAGTCTTGATACTAAGAATATGACTGAAGTTTTAACCTATTATGTGTTTATCTAGATATTTGATGTTTTGGGGCATAGATTGTAAAATCTCAAAAATGGTTTGATTTTATAATTTGTGCACTTAATTTTTTTTTAATATTATTAATAGCACATTTTCAAGTAGCCACGCAAGACAGAGTACTTTCTAGAATTTGTCTCTATTGGTTCACTGTAGTGTTTAGGCAGGTCTTCTAAACTTCACATCTTGCAACTTAGATTCTTTTTTTTTTCTCTCCTGTCTCAAAAGCCTGACAGTTTCCTGCGTTTTGCTGATTGATTTTACTTTGTTATACAGGATTGATTTGGCATGGAACTGTCTATTGTGTACTTTTTATCCAGGGTTCTTTAACTGTATCTGTTTGGGGTTTTCTTTCTGTGACATGCCTTTATTTGGCTCTTCTCCCGACTAGGGAGTCTGGGTATACTTCATTCAAAATCAGAAACTGTAGGGAAATAGAAAGGCATTAACATTTAATTTCTCCAAAGGCAACAGCAAGTGCTATACTTGTAGTAAACTTAGCCTGTGCTTACTCAGGAATAAGATAGGTAAGCTAAAAAGTTAACGCTGGTTTTGGCTAGTAGACCAGTCAGTCAAATACGGCATTTTGCAAATGTGTACTTCTATCTCAGTGTTGAGATTTGGGTGTGCTGGAAATACAGTTTGAGCTTTCAGAGGTTTTCCTAACCTGAAATTATGCCCCAACTTATGTCAGAGCAGTCTCAGTCTGGAAGGTTGTAACTTCAAACTAGCAAAAATTGTACAGTAAAATCAGTCAAACTGTAGAAGCTCAGATGGTTTTCTTTTGTGCTGTCAAAGTTTTAAAAAGAGGAGAAACTGTTAAAAGACACGTAGAAGACTTGTCTAAGACAACAGTCATATATTGAGCTTAGTTTGATATCTAAAGAACCCATGTTTTAACAAGAATTAACAGGATTTAACCACTGTATTAAACTTGGAAAAGACTTCACAAGTTAATTACAAATTAGTGTTCTATAGAAATTATTGTAACTTCCTGTCTAGAATGAAGAAAATGGTACAACAGCAGTGGAAAACCGCATGCTTGCTGGAAAATGCTATTATTCAACAGCAAGTGATGTTTACATGACTTTCCTAAGACATTATGCCAAAAGATTGTGATATGTCTGTGAATGAAGCCTAGGAGTCCAGGTGTGTCCCCCCTACCTAAACTGTACCACTGGATTCAAACAGTGAAAGAAAATGCAGTGGAAAAAAAGATTCATTTCAGATCGTTGAGTCATAGTAATGCAGGAGTTGATTACAGCCTCTATTTAACTCTGTTGATGAAAATTAATAAAAACAAACCACCACTGAATCACTCTGATTTATTCAATCCTAATCTTGCCCCTTTTATTATGGGAGACAGATAAATGTCATCAGAATGAATTTGCTCTGTCTGCTGATGGCAGATTTTAGGAGCAGACAGTTTAATGGGCAGAGGAAGTTTTAGGTGTACTTTTAAGAAGTTAAACATGGAAGATGAAGGGCAAAAGCATATTCCATAGCTCCTAATGATTATTATTAAGAATGATCTCAAGAAATTGCTGTCTCATTTGAGGTTTTGTAAAAGACAAACTTCTAACCTTATCTAATCGCTCCTTGTCCCATATGTTTAAAAGGAAAATTACCACCAGAAAAAATATTGTTCAGTAACAATATTCGAAAAAGTAGTTCCAAAATGTTAATTATTTTGTGGAAAGTACAGCATAACTTGGCAGAGGGAGGAATATTTGAGCAGGACTATGTTTTCAGGATCTAGGCCACCTGGAAAAGTATAGTCTTTAATTACACTGTTTTCTGTCATGGTTTAACCCCAGCTGGCAAGTAAGTACCACACAGCCCTTTGTGCATTCTCCCTCTGTGCAGCGGGGGAGAGAATTCAAAGAGTAAGAGTCATGGGTTGGGATAAAGGCAATTTAACAGGTAAAGCAAAAGCTTTAACAATTGATAAAATGGATAAAGACAAATTAACAAGGTAAAGCTTGTGCATGCAAGCAGAGCAAAACATTCACCACTTCCCATGGGCAGGCAGGTGTTCAACCATCCCCAGGAAAGCAGAGCTCCATCACAGGTAGTAGTGACTGGGGCAGACAAACAGCAGCACTCCAAACATCCCCCTCTTCCTTCTTCTTTCCTCAGCTCTATATGCTAAGCATGACACCACATGGTCTGGGATATTCCTGTGGTCAGTTGGGGTCAGCTGTCCTGGCTGTGTCCCCTCACAACTCCTCGTGCACTCCCAGCCTCTTCACTGCTGGGGTGAGGTGAGAGGCAGAAAAGGCCTTGACTCTGTGCAACCTCTGCTGAGCAACAGCTGAAACATCCCTGTGTTATCAGCACTGTTTCCAGCACAGATCCAAAACACAGGTCCATGCCAGCTACTGTGAAGAAAATTAACTACCCCAGCCAAAACCAGCACATCTGTGTATAAATACTGATCTTGGTGAAAGTGAAGTGAACGTGCTTCCTCAGTCTTTTAAGACATGTAGCTGTAGACCAATGGAGCTCTAATTTACAACAGAGTTACTGAGAAGACAGCTGAGGAAAAGAGACTATTAATGTATTTTCTGATAACCTGCTAACTACATGCATGTAATTTTCCTCTTCTGTATGAAGAAGCAAAAGGATGCAGAAAAAGGAAATGAATGTAACCCAGGCTAATGAAATGTGGCTCTTTACCCTCTTCCCATGATCACTAGATTCTACAAACTGCAAATTCTGTTTGGTTCAAAGATAGTCCCAGGTATTTGTCACTAAAGTAGGATGGAGTTGTTCAATCACTTTGCATCTGTTAAGACAAGTGAGGGATCAGGCCAATTCTACTTTCTGAATACCCACTTTGGGAACACAGAGATCTAATTTGCTGTTTATATGCATCTAATATACAACTGCCATCCATGAATAATCTGTTTAAAGCTGATCCTTCTTTGCACAGAATAAATAAAAATGCTTCAATGTCAAGCCTAGTTCTTAATGGCACAGATCTCTGAGCAAGAAAATCTGGCATCTGACTGATCATCTTTTACTGTAACAGCCTTCAGCTATGAATTAATCTAGGCGAGGGAAATCTCTTCAGGTTATATGTATTATCGTTACTTCCATCTCTGAAGGAAACACATTCTGATTCCTGGTTCCTTCTCCCTTTTTTTTTTGCTTAAGTACATCTATAGTATAAGTGGATGCAGTGAGTTTGAAGTAATTTATTATGCCTGCTCTTGTAAGTGAGGAATTTGACTGCTGCTCCCAGTTCTTCAACTATATTTTGGTAAGATCAACATGGTCTTACAGAATAATGGTATGTGGATCTTAGAGGTCAATATCAATTTTGTCACTGTTGTCTTTGTTTCTATATAATTGACTACCTGAACAGATTCTTGCTGAGCAAACTTAGTTACACTGATCCTGTACCATTCAAGTGCTCTGTCTGAGGTACCTGGAATTCTGGGATGCCAATTATCTGCATTTCTGCAAATGGTCTTACTCTATGCTGGGAGGCTTCCAAACGTGGCAAAATAAGCAAAATTCTTTCCAACTGATGGAGGCAGAATGTTGCCAAGTAAAATGCTCTTAGTCCCTGCTGGAGAAGGAGATCTGAGGAGCATGCACAGATACTGAGCGCTTTCTCAGCTTTCCTACAGAAATTCTGAGTAGGCAGCTTCTGTTTCTAAAATGTCAAACACCTTCAAAAACCCTCAGTCCAACAAAAAGAGGATAAGGAGAGGGGAAGGGAAAACAAAGAAAATGTATTTTCAGAATAATCCCTAGAAGAGCCATATAATGGCTTCTTTGTCTTTTTTGTGTGTTTAGTGTTCCTTTCTCTGTGTACTGTATTGGAAGTAGGCAACATCACACTTCTTAGAGGTGTGTCTTGCTTTATAATCCTTGATACCTGTTGGTTCAGTGACTTTTGGCCTAATTGTGAACTGAGTAGTAAATACCATGAACATTTCACTCTTGGATACAGGTTATTTATTGAAAGGGCAGAAATTTTGATGAAAGAGTTAGGAACAAAATTAATTTCTCTCATACAATTAGCCACTACACAATTTTAAAGGGTCTAATTCCTGGACTGCTAAGAAAAGGATAGCTTTTTGTTGCAAGGGTAATAAGAACCCAGACTAGAATGGATGTGGCTTCTGAAGAGTTTTGTGGCCAGTAATTCATATGGCTGTTTTCAGTGATTATTCCACATCTTAACCTGTTATTCTTGAAGCGTTGTTAGAGCATCCACACAAACAAATCAAAACTACCAACAGTACTGTCAGATGCTCTTAAAATTTACTAAGTGCCTTATACAGAGCATCACTGAGGCAATGATTCAATTGCAAGGAAGTTTGGTAAAAGATTTACTCCTCTGGATGAAGTCACAGGTTATCAGTTGTAACCAAGGTGATGTTCCTGGTTATACACATTAGAATCTTACATTTTATTGCTGAAACGAGTACCTAATAAGAAACAGTCCAGAAATTTTTGAGGCTTTCAATTTGTAAAACATCCATTCTTTGGAGGAGATTTTTTTTCTTCTAGTCAGCTGTGATGGTCTACTGGAATATCACAGAAGTGAATAAAACTTGTGACTATTTCTGGATGCTTTCACATTTCTCAGTTTCTCAATCAAGGACAGTATTACCTTTCTTGGGAAGGGGTACCTAAGTTGGTTTTGTTCACAGGGTTTATGTTTATCCAACTAGTTTTTTAAGGGTTTTATTATTAGAAAAAGGGCTTGTTATTTTGAAAATAAAGTCTTACCTGCCAGGTGTCTTCCCCAAAATGAGTAAGTGCCTTTTCTGTTCTGACTCTTAGAAGTATTTACGTTGTCAGATTGAATCTGAATGTCCTGGATAAACCGACTACTAAGTACCGAGTGTTACCAATGGCTTGAAATCCTTTCACTGAAACAACAAGAGACAGATTGTAAGCCACTTGAATTATTTTGAGACCTGATGTTATCAGAAGTTTTGTAACTGCTACGAGTAGTATACTTCTAAGAACAATGTAACTTTTCAGGAACTTGATACTGATAGGAAATAAATATTTATTAAAAGAAGTATATTAAATAAATATTTATTTACCAATTTGAGTAAGAGAAAATGTTACGCCATGGGGGCAACAGTCTTGCTGTTAGCAGTCCTGACTACTTAATGGAAAGTAAAACTGAGGCCCTGGACTCTAACTACAAAAAAAAAAGGGTGGTATTTGGTGAGAGATTGGGACTGTGAATCTTATGTCCACATTCTAATAAAGTAATTTTTTTCTACCTAAGTTTTTACCAATTCTCAAAACAGAAATGAAAGCATGAGCAGATATCAGTAAGAGGCCCTCTGGTTTAATTGGTGCTGCTTCCTATCTCTAGAGGATTTTTTTTTAAATTTTTTTTTAAACTTTGCTCAGGACTGGTACAGCTGAAAGTATATTTTCCCTTCATTCTTAAGCCTAGACTTTGAATGGAGTTTCTCTGAGACACTTTTGTAGTGAAATCGTATTCCCTACAAACATTGAGGACAAAAATAAACATCTCTGTGAATGAAAGATTTTGTGTGGTTGTAATTTTTTAATATATGCAAATTTAATTTAAAAAAATCTAAAGGTACTCTAAGAAAAACATAGTATATTGATGTACTTAAAAGGTCTCTGAGTAGCAGTCAGAAAATACAATTTGCATCATGAAATGCTACAAATTTTCTGTCTGATAAACTATGTTCAATTCCTGTTAAGCATTCCTTTAAATATTAAAGATGGTAATACATTGCATTTAGCCAAGTGTATAGTAACCCATTGGGATGCTGCCTCCAACTGACCTCTTCCTGACCTCAGTTCAAAGACTATATTAAATAATTTAAAATTCTGAAAGCTTGGCAGGAAAGCTGAGGGGAAGTGTCTGGAAAGAAAGAAACAGTAGGAATCACAGTGCAAAGTCTATTTTTTTTCTGTGATAAATGTTACACAATTAATGATAATGAAATAGTTTAAAAATTTACATCCCTGTAGTTATTTCACATTGATGTTATATTGTTGGTTTCAGAGGAGCATAAATAGATGTTTTTGATGCCTAGAAGAGTGACACACATTGAAATGCCTTTCCCAGGAATAAATTAATACTTCTTGCCTGTGAACAATCTGACAAGAAAGTATTTTTGGTGAAAACTAATGTAAGTGCACTACAATCTTGACTGGCAGTGGTGATGCTTAGGGTGTGTTATGATAAAATGGTAAATAAAATTATAAAATTGTTCATAACCCCTCTCTGAATGTATTATTTGTACTGTCTAGGAGAAAGTGCAAGAAATACGAGTGGGTAATTTGGGGATAAACAGCAGACAGTGGGAATTCGATCTCAAAAATGCCAAGAGGCCTCTGTTAATTTATTGGCAGAGATGATTCATTACTGCTTCTGGTTATGATGGAAGTTGAGATATTCCTGGGAGTACTGCTGCTGAAGCAAGAAACTATGAAAGCATCCGTGCTTGCAAATTGAAGTAACAAAGGAGGTAAGAAACTTGAGAAGAGGGCTTTGTCTAAGGCTTCATGTCATTGTATATAAAAACTGTTCTTTGCTACTGAAGCAGGTTATAAAACAGTGGTCTGTGTGGGTTCTCTCAATTTCTCTTCAATTCTACAGTTCCCATGTTCAGTTGTCTGAATTGTTTGTCATTTGTGTTGCTTTGCAGCATGAGGCAAGGGTCCTGCAAGGCATTTTGGAAAGAAGCTGATTCTCTTGTAAAGACCATCGGAGTTTCCCATTTGTGTAGCAGGTAACTGAAGTGTCGGCCATGAGTATGGGACCTCATCCCCACTCCAAGGAGACAGCGTGTACGGCTGGTACCTCCTTGGGTGCAGAATGCTTTAAATGCCACCCTGTCATCGTTGGGCATAGATTCCCAAGTGCAGGCAGCAAGTGTTGGGAAACTGTTGATGTAGCTACCAAATTGGGTACTAACAGAAATACTGACTAAATTGGCACCAGATACCAGAATAGGGCTATTGTCACTAATTAAAGGGGTCTAACTTAGTCTTACTTACTCATCTATTTTGCAAGAACAGAAGGGATTCAAAAGAGGCGAGCAAGTTGTAAAGCCCTTCTATCACCCTTTTATTCATTTCTTTCGGCTATTGACTGTTCGGCAAGACTGCTACACAATTATGGGTCTGAAGATCAAAACAAATTTCTTAAATTCCACACAAATGTTTTGGCAGCCATGGGAGATCACAGCATTCCCCTGCAGATATGGGCCTGGTGCCCGGAGATAGTTTAGGACAGCGTCCAATTTTATTTTACCCTTTCTTGTCCTGAAAAAAAAAAAAAAGAGTAAAAAGTAAATTTGTAAAGTTACAGATTAAAGATAGGCAAAGGAAGGCTGAGTTATGCATAAGTACAATCCTGAGCTAGCAGAACTTCAAATTATTTTGGGTTTTTCAGGCTCAAAGTTCAGCGCTACACAATATCCCAACTACTCGCTGGCTCTGCTGCCACTCGTGCAGCAGGATGGTCCGAGAACAATCTGGTTGACACCACAGATAAGGCGGTGTAATGTCTGCACCCTCCAGGGCGTGCACCGGGCAAGCTGACTGCTCTCAGTAGTTCTGTGAGTTTCAGGCATGGCCAAGGCTGTCACCACGTGTGAGGATGCTGGGTACCTTAGGCACTTGTCCATGATGTGGCTGTTCTATTCGGTGTTAAAAGAAGCAGTCGGTTAAAAAGGGCAATATTAGCGTCTTATCTCTTCTTTCTGATAATTCAAGTACTAAATGCTTTAAACAACTACCACATTTGAATGCTTTTGAAGCAGTCATGGTTTTGAATTTGTATTTATGAAAATTAGGCAACCTTTAGAGAAAAAGATGTGGAGAGACAAACAGTAGTATTTTATTTCTCTTTCTCTGACATTGTCTCTACATTGGTTTACATGTTAAATTCTACTTGAAGGGGGAATAAAACCAGGGTACACATGAACAAAATAAAAAGGTAAATAAATTGGCAAAGTCAGTCAACACTTTACCTGGTTTGATTGACAGACCACTTTCCAAAACACCTCCTTACTGAGTGGCCGTCTTTTGTCTCTTCCACTTGAAATAGGAGCTACTGGCTCCAGTGCATCATCTGGCTTGCATTGCTGAATGGCTCTTAAGGACCTGACAACTCTCCTATACCTCTGTTTCCACTTATAAGGACAGCTGGCAGTTGTAATCTAAATTCTTTTTTTCATTTTAGCTGTTTGCTAGATGCAGTTTTCGTTTCTAAGACAAGCAGCCTTTTTTTGATTGGAAATAATAAATACATAAAATGCTTAAAATTTTTACATCAACTATGAAAAAAACCCCTAAAATAAAAGCAGTGGTTTTCTGTTTATGGTCTGAAGGTTTCCTGAGCTAATGCATTCATTTTAAGGATCTTCAAAAAAGTGAAAAGGATAACATACTAAGTACAAGTAGTATAAATTCACTGTGTGGAATCTGCACTGTTACTGTGAAATGGAAAAGGTAAAAAAATACCTTAGGTAACTACTTTCGGATTATTTGATATATTTCATCTTGAAAATTGAACTTTCAAGGCATAATGCAAAGTTACTATTGCTCATGGTTACTGCTAGTAAATATTTTTTCTATTAGAGGAAAAAAATATATTGTAGAAATTGAAAAACCCCTGATCTGGGTGTCAGGACTCAAAACACTTGATGCTGTCGCAAACAACAGCAGGACACAAAAAGGACTTTTAAACTTAAATGTAGTTATATATAACTACAACCCTGCTTGCCTTATTTCTATATTTTTTGTATATGGTACCCATTTGTGTAAGTAAGTAAGTTTGCTTTGACTCTTTGCAAAAGTACTTTAAACACAAATCATAGGATCACAGAACAGTTTTGGTTGGAAAGGACCTTAAAGGTCATCTACTTTCAACCCCCCCTGCCATGGGCAGGGACACCTTCCTCTAGACCAGGTTGCTCAAAGCCCCATCCAACCTGGCTTTGAACACATCTAGGGATGTGGCATCCACAGCTTCCTGGGGAGCTTGTTCTGGTGTTCTCCATCTTCATAGTGAGTTTTTTCTTTCTTATGTCTAACCTAAACCTACGTTCTTTCAGATTAAGGCCATTCCCCCTTGTCTTACCAATTACATGCCCTTGTAAGAGGTCCCTCTCCAGCTCTCTTGTTGGCCCCTTTAGATACTGGGAGACTGCAGTTAGGTCTCCCCAGAGCCTTCTCTTCTCTAGGCTGAACAACCCCATCTCTCTCAGCCTGTCTTCACAGGAGAGGTCCTCCAGCCCTCTGGCCATCTTCATGGCCCTCCTCTGGACTCTCAGCAGGTCCATGCCCTTCTTATGCTGGGGGCCCCAGAGCCGGATGCAGTACTACAGGTGGGGTCTGATGAGAGTGGAGTAGAGGGGCAGAATCCCCTCCCTTGCTCTGCTGCCCACGCTGCTTTCACACAGCCCAGGACATGTTTGGCTTTCTGGGCTGCGAGCACACATTGCCAGGTCACATCGAGCTTCTCATCAGCCACTGATTTAGAGACAAGGATGTCCCGTGGGACAGTTTCAAATGTTTTGCACAAGTGCAGATATATGACATCTGTGCACTTCCCTCATCCACCAACACTCTGAGCCCACTGCAGAAGGTCACCAAATTTGTCAGGCATGATTTGCCCTTAGTAAAGCCATGTTGGCTGTCACCCATCACATCTTTATTATACCTGTGCCAGGTATGGTCTTTGGAAAATTTTAGATTATGCAAAGAAACAAAAGCCCAGCACCCATAATCCTTCTGGACTGATGTTCTGGAGCTCTACATGTAGAAATATTTACAGAAAAGAAAGGACTTGACACACAAATATTGAAAAAAAAAGATAAGAAAATTCTCTTTGTGCTCCTAAAAAGTATTCATTCTGCTTTTTTAACGTAGTAAGCTACTAAATACTGTGCAAGTCTACATATGTAGATGCTTATTTATTTATTTAGGGCATGAAAATTGAACTTTCTTAAGAGGAATGATACAAATATTTTGACTAATGTTTATTAACTTACAATTGTTCACAAAGCATCTATTAAATGAATTTTGAAATGTACTATTGATGAAGAAATAGTTGATTCAAATTAGAAGAAACTAGGAAATTTGCAAAGTATCACACCACTTCCTAAACTGCTCACAATGCAGCTTACTTAATTTTGTGCACTACTGTCCTAGATGTTTTTCCTATTTCTATTGTCCTTGTGTGTTATCGTGGTTATCAACAATCATTGTAAAATATTTTAAGCTCCTGCTTGAAGTAGGTTGAACACACTACAATGCTAAAAAATGAAAGTTAAATAGGAAAGGAATGGGGGAAGGTAATAATATTGTGGTCATCAATACAAGTTGATTTTGAGAATTTTTGTTAATATTTTTATACATTAGGAAATTTGAAGGGGTAGGTGCAATAAGAGAGGAAAGCAGTTGTACCAAAGTCTTTTTCTGAAAAGGTAAGAGGAAGGGGAAAAGGTGATATCTGGCAGCAAGAGAAAAGGGTCATTGCCCCAAGAAGTCTGATGATACCATATGTACAACACATGGCAGCAAAGCAGTTTCTTCCTGCTTACCCAACCTTGCAATCTGTCATAGCTAAGTGCTGACACTGCAGCTTGTATGAAAGGGTACGTGAACATCAAAGAAAGTGTCTTTGCCTTTGAAAAACCCTTAACTGGTCTACATACAGGGCAGCATTGACACAAATCTGTCAGCACAAAATCTGATTGCTTTACCAACTTAATTAATCGTTTAATTTTGTGAAAGAACAAAATCAGGGGAAATGATACAAATGCATCTGATTAGGACTGGGGTTTTTTTAATTTAAGTTGATCTGATTTATCTCTTGATCTAATGAGTTGTTAGAATGTTGGTTTCCTTTTCTGGCTCACAGTAACTGCTCTTATGACCCTTGAACACACTTGCAGAAGTATCAGATGCTGATTCTTTCAGAAGAATTGATTGTCTTAACTACTTATTTAACACCCGTAGTTTATAAAGATAGCTTTTTTCTGGATTTGAGCTATTTTCTGGACATCGTAAATAGAATTGAATCCTAAAGATACAAAAGTTACCATGGCTAAATAACTAAATTCTAGTCAATAAAAGGATTTAAAGATTTAGACTCATTAATAAAAGGAGAGAATCTTGCATCTGATTGTAACTCTTCATGTTTTAAGTTAATTAAAGACTAGCAGACCTTGTAGCATAAAATGCTACATATTGTTCATTAACTATTTATGGTGAGTAATAAAGATGTATAATTATTAATCTTTAAAGAATTTATAAGCCGAATTGGGTAATTCGATACTGTCTGATAATGTTTTTTTTTCTCAGCGATACAATTTAGGTATGGCATTTCAGTAACTTTTGCTTATCTTCCTTACTCACAAGGCCAAGTTGGTAGGAAGAACTATTTTATCTTTTATCAGACCAACTGATAGTTAGAGTAAATGGACAGATTTTGCAGTGTGAAAAAAAGGCTTGTGTGTGTAAGTTTAGCTGTTTTTTATTCCCCAGTAGCATCAGAGGTTAACAAAGATGCTTTCTCTCTGACCTTGCCTTATTTATGTTCTTAGAGCACTGCAGATACATTCTCATTCATTAATTACATATTATTAAACAGCACTGAATGAAGAGAATTCTTTAAATTCATATTTGGGTAATTACATGATTGATAATAATGATAAAAAATTCTCCCTATGTCACCTCTCTTTAGCACTCCTTATTTATTCTTTTCTCCTCTAAGAATATAGCTTCTTCTTCTGAAGGATGAGACCATTATTACTGCCCATCTGCCACATTCATTCTGGGTGCCACTATAACACACTTCAGACCTCATTTTCCCTGGCTGGAGCACTCTTCCATATAAAAGACAAGTGTCACACCTCAGCAGGGACTGAGTGGTCTCTGCTTTTAAGCTTGCTGTCAGTAAATACTTCATTGTATCTCTCTACTCTGACTCTCCTATTGCTGTGTTACTCATTCCCTGCCATATGGACTTGCCACTGTATGTAAGGGGCTGTGAAGTGCGAGAGCGCAGACATTCATGACACAGGTCAGCAGGTAGGTATGCAATGAGAGCAATGAACCTGATTTTGGGAAGAAACACAAAATCAGGGAAGCTGAATGGCAGGCTGTGGCAGAAAGCACTGAGAGGCACACAGAACAAAGGGGCAGAAAGCCCAGCTAAGACTTTGAGTGGTGCTTTCAGAGCTAGTTCTTTCTGCAATGCAAGCCAGTAATCTCTTTCCAAGTTCTTTTTACAAATCCTCTGCCATTTCATCTATGACTCTCTCATCATCACCCTGCCATCTTTGGCCCTGACTTCTCATCATCCTCCCTAGTTCCTTACTTCTCTTGGATTCTACTCTTTTTTTCTCAGCCCCAATTTCCCTGCTTGTACCTCTTAGTAATCATCCCAGTATCTCCACTGCAAACAGAGTTGAGTATCCCATATTTTCTGAGCGCCACCTTTTCTCCTCATTTCTTCTTTTATTTTGAGGAAGAAGTGATGAACAATTTTGGCCTTACTTCTCTTCCAATTACCAGAGTTGCCAGCTGGCATCCTGCTTTCTCCCTTCTTTTAACCACAGCCAAGAACAGCAATAAGCTATGGCTCAGGTTTTATGTGCATTCACATATAACATACATCCTTAGGCTGCAAAAGCTGTAACAGAACTATTTTTTTATGCTTTGTTGTAAATCATGCTGGTATTTTTCTTAAAATGCAGGGTCCTGAATGGTGTTATTATCTCTTAATTTAAAAAAGGATGTTTCCAGTCCATAGAGGAAATGTGAGCCAAATGCACTGTAAGGACAAAGAAGTAAGCAGAATTATTCCAAACTTGAATTTATTTTAAACCAGCAGCAGAAGCTGAGAGAGCAGCACTGAATGATGACTTTAAAATACTTACCTTGGCAATAGTATAGGTTTGTTAAGCTGTTAGGGCTTTGCTCAGTGGTCTGGGCTAGAGAGAGGGGATGCACTACTGTACTGGATTCAGCTGAAACCCAACCAATATTCCCTGCGTCTAGAAAGATGTACAGCTATTATTTCCTCTGCCACTTCCCAGACCTACATTTTGTTGTCCAGAAGTGTGCCAAGGCCAGAGGAGCGAAGGGGGCTGGAGTCCAAAATGATTTGCATGCTCAGATTGTGTCTGTACAAGGAGAAAGAACACCTGTGTAATTTCAGCTGCCTTGGGAATGAATGGGAATATCACAAAATGGTAAAGGTTGGAAGGGACCATAGTGGGTCATTTGGTCCAACCTCTCTGCTCAAGCAGGGTCGTCCTAGAACACATTGCACAGGATTGTGTCCATATGGTTCTTGAATATCTGCAGTCAGGGGGACTCCACAACCCCTCTGGGAAATCTGTTCCAGTGCTCAGTCACCTGCACAGTAAAAAAGTTTTTCCTTATATTCAGGTGGAACTTCCTGTGCACCAGTTTCCCCCGTTGCCTCTTGTCCTATTGCTTGGCACCACCGAGAAGAGTTTGTCTTCATTCTCTTGGCACCCTCCTTTTAGATATTTATACATACAGAATATCCTTGTGCAGAGGCAGCTGTGAAGCTTTCACACAGGAAAATCGAAGTTAGTGCAACAGAAACACTGAGAGTGGGGAAAGAGTGTCATTTTGAGGGAGCTTTAGCCCCACTTTGCCCTTAACGAAGACACACACTCTGTAACATCTTTATATTCTTCTTATATTGAGGTTCCCGAAACTGCGCACAGGATTCAAGGTGAGGCCGCACCAGTGCGGAGCAGACCGAGACTGCCACTGTCTCTACTTGGGACATTTCATCTCTCGATTTCTCCCAGGGACCCATGTTCGGAAGGCCTGAATGGGGATGAGACCACGCTGAGCACAGGGCCGCCACGGAGTGATGCAGCGCGAAAAAGCGGCACGCGGCTTTTTTCGCTTTTGGGGCAAATAAACACTGGGCGCCACTGCGGCCCCGCCCT
>VXBT01008760.1:0-45563 GCA_013400235.1 Oriolus oriolus | reverse complement strand
CCCCCGGCTGCGCAGTGCCGCCCGGGCGGCGGCGCCGAGGCCTGGAAGGCGCTTTCGGGGGCAGCGGGTGGTGGTGTCTGTGCGCTCCCTCCCGGCGTCCCGCGGGCCAAGTCCCGGGAAACGGCGGCTGGGGAAGCCTTAAACAAACAAGGAAAACTTTCAGGAGTGGCGTTGCCGGCGACCGAGGCGGCTTCCGTGCGCGTCCCCGCGGCGCTGAGCCCGTCCCTGGCTGCTGCTTGGTGGGATAGGGCGGGTGAAGCGAGGAGGGTGCGTTTCCTTCTTCCAAACAGAGAAAATTTGACGGTCCTCCTTCAGGTCTGAAACTTAGTAACTTTATGATTATCGAATGTAACTTCATTGGAGCAAAGCTGTGTATTATGGAGTACCTTAATACAGCCAGTCTTCTCACAGAAACCAGTGAGCTCAGTTCTGTAATTAAAGGGATGTATGTGTGAGCATCTCACACTCTGCAGAGCTGCATAATTCTGTTGCCTTCTTTCAGCAGAACTTTTAATGTGGCCAGGTGGTGAGTGAGATTATGGAATGGAAATTACTAGTTTTCCTTTAGATTGTATTTTCATAATCCTGTTTACCTGTGGCTACCGGAATCCTAAAGCCAGGAAAAGAGGAGTGACAAGACATCTGTTACTGAAAATGGAGGAGGAATTAGGACCAGACCTTTCTGGGCCAGCCTAGCTCTAACTCTGCTTAGATTCTACAGGACTTTAAAGCAAAGTGAGTTTATTGGTTTGGCGATGGTCACTGCTTCCCAATGCTGTACAAGCTCTGGCGCCCCCCAGTCCTTGCACTGCTTGTGCTCCTCTGAGCATACAAGTGAGTGATCTGATGTGGTGACCTGCTTGAAAACTATCTAGTTTTTGGCCAACTCAGCGCTCTGTGTTGCCTCATCGTGTAATTATGAAAGTGTTGAAGCTGGTGCAAAGTACTTATGGAGGATGGCAGGATGACAAGCTCTGATTTAATAATCTTAAAATACCATGGAACAGCATTCTGAGTTACTAGGGGTGGAGTCAGCTGAAATGTGAAACCCAGCTTTTGACTGGTGTAACCACTTAAAATAATTTTTCACCCCATGCTTTTGCTTTAGTTCAAGTTAATACAGATTATAACGTGAAAAAAATGTGAGGATGATTGTTCCTCACTTCTAGTTCATGATTAAAAAATGCTTGTGAATGGTTGAAATCTACTAGTCCTAAATAAAAATATGATGAAAAAAAATCATATATGTGATATTTGCCTTACTAAAGAAAACGTGAAGTTTAAATAAGGCGAACTTTTGTTGGGTAGAAGATGATAATCTAAATAAATGATTTGTACTATTAAACACTGAGATGACTTTAAGATGTATCGTACTGCTGGTAAGCAAAAGAAGAACCAAGTTTATTTTAGAAGCTGTACTGTTTTAGTATTTGTACTAAAAGTTTAGTTTTTAAATTAAATATATGAGTGGAGAAGAACCTCAGCAAGATTCAAGAAGCTTCTTGCTACAGTGACATCAGATGAGATATAATTCTGCCCTGTGTTGTGAAGCAGAAAAGTTTTACTAACTGAGAAAGTTTTTTTCTAAAGGTCTCAAGTGCCACAAATAATTCCACTGTATACAGTTTTGTGGGGGCATATCTCCTTGCAAAACCCATGTCTATTGTCACCTCTGTGGGAATTCTTTACCTATAAACTGCTGTCAAGCTGAAGGCTCAGGATGAATGTCCCCTGTTGTAAGTTATTGAAACATGCTGTTTGTGCAAACAGTGTGTGCAAAACTTATTTGTGAGTCAGACTCTTAGGAAAGTCCCTAAAAGGCTTTTGTTTAAGGAAAAACTCTCAAGTGTGGCAGTTAAGAAATGTCCCACTGATTTTTCCTTCGGATGCATTTTTCAATTATTCTTGACTATTAAACTGCTTTACATTCACTTTTGTAAGTGATACACACATCTTGCTGAACTTTCAGTTTTCCCACATCGGCTGCTTCTTCAGTAGAGACTGAGCACAATGGCCACATGTCTGTTTTATGCCCACTTCTGACTGTCTTGTGATCATGTAATATCCTGAAGGGTTCATAGCCTTACAGAGTAAGTTGCATTTAGATAATTTTCTAGTTCTTGAAGTTTAACATTTCGTATGCATTAGTAGTAACTCCTATAAATGGGTTCCTTCAGCTGTTTTCACTGATAGCTTTAAAATACATTTCAGCAAAGCAAATCTAACTATCATCTGAAGGCATTCATGCGCTCAGCAGTGTTTTTCTTTTTTCTTTAGCCAAGAAGCGTTTTCTTTGCCTGAATAGTCTAGTTTGGTATATGCCACAAGGGCAGAAAGAGTTCGATCATGCTCTGGGATAGGGGAGGGAGATGTTGAATTTGCTGTTAGTTTTTGGAAACAAGCAAACATGAAAACTGCAAACCTTGAATAAGGCTATGGAATACTACCCCTGGAAGGATTTAGCAATGGTGATGACATGTTTCAGAAGAAAATAATGTAAAAGGAAGTACCATATTGAAACTAGAATTACAGGTTGAGGCAAGAGCCTCCAATAAACGTAATAATTCAGGGGAACTTATTGGGTAATCAGTTTGATAAGGAGTTGTTTGTTTCAAAGGCTACTCTAGCCTGAGGAACAAGAAGACTGGAGAAGAAAGGCTTGCAACTTGAGACTTGATATAAACAGCTGAAGAACACTTTAAGAATTTAATAACTAAACATCTTCATAAATGATTTGGATGCAGGACTGGAATGGATACTAAGCAAGTTTGCAGATTATACAAAACTGGGAGGAGCTGTTGACTCCCTCGAAGGCAGGGAGGCCCTGCACAGAGACCCTGACAAATGAGAGGGCTGGGCAATCACCAACCACGTGAAGTTCAGCAAGGGAAAGTGCCAAATTCTGCACCTGGGGGAGGGCAGCCGCGGATGTAGGTACAGACTGGGGAATGAGGTGCTGGAAAAGGTGTTTGGGCACTGGAATAGGCTCCCCAGGGAAGTGGTCACAGCACCAAGGGACCTGGGAGTCCTGGTTGATGGCAAGTTGAATTTGAGTCAGCAGTGCCCTGGCAGCCAGGAGGGACAAACGTGTCCTGGGGTGCATCAGGCACAGCATCGCCAGCCGGGCAAGGGAGGGGATTGTCCTGCTCTGCTCTGCACTGGGGCGGCCTCACCTCGAGTGCTGGGGGCAGTTTTGGGTGCCACAATGTAAGAAAGATACTAAACTGTTAGTGTGCCCAAAGGAGGGCAGCAAAGATGGTGAAGGGCCTTGAGGGGAAGGTGTATGAGGAGCGGCTGAGATCACTTGGTCTGTTCAGCCTGGAGAAGAGGAGACTGAGGGGAGACCTCATTGCAGTTACAACTTCCTCGTGAAGGGAAGAGGAGGGGCAGACACTGATCTCTCCTCTGGGGTGACCAGTGACAGGACCCGAGGGAATGGCCTGAAGCTGTGTCAGGGGAGGTTTAGGTTGCATATTAGAAAAAGGTTCTTCACCCAGAGGGTGGTTGGGCACTGGAACAGGCTCCCCAGGAAAGTGGTCACAGCACCAGCCTGACAGACTTTAAGAAGTGTTTGGACAACACTCTAAGGCGCATGGTGTGACTCTTGAGGATGGTCCTGGGCAGTGCTAAGTGTTGGACTTGATGAACCTTGTGAGTCCCTTCCAACTCAGCATATTCTGTGATTCTGTAAATCTGAAGGTTGAGTTTTAGCTGTGAAGAAAGATTCACATTGGTGGTAAATTGTCCTGCTGATTATTCATTCCAGTGAGAAAAATAGTAAGGAAGAGTTGGTATTATCATATATAATAGCTAAATGAACAATGGATCTGAACTTGAAAAAGTGAAAATGTTGGCACCTCTACTTCCAGAAAATACAAAATCAGTCAAAAGGTAGTATATATAGTCAGCTTATTTTCATTTGCTAGGATTATTTATGGGTGGAGAAGGTGACTGAGAAAAAAATGAAACATAAACAAAAAATCCTCACCAAACAGTGCATAAATGTATATTTGCGACACATGTCATTAAATAGTGCTGTAATCTGCTGTCTGCGGAGTATCAAGTCAGTCTTCTTCCACATGCTTTCAGATAAGTTAATTAGCAGACTGTCTCAGAAGTGAATCTTCAGTTAATTTTGTCAATATTGCCACTTCAGTTAGGCAGATAATTGTTCATCGTTCTATTCACGTCCAAAAAAGTGCTATTTTAATGGCAATTTTGAGATATATGGAAGGAATCAGTCTGTTGTCACTTTTGTGAATTTAGTGAGGTCAATGAATTTGACCCTATTAAGATGGAACGTTTTTCCCTTACACTGTAGTTTAGCATTTTTGTACTGCCAGCCATACCAGTGTGTGATACTGGTATCTGATTGTATTGGTCTCTTGCTCTTACTGTTCTGGCAAAGGGAGAGTTAAGTGGATTATAGGGCCTGGAAAAGGGTAGAAAGTATATCCACAGGCTTAGCAGAGGAAGGTGGTTGTGACAGGTAGCTGGTTCTTTCCTTGGCCAGTACACAGCTGTTTTCATTGGTATCAGAGCTTAACCAGCAGTTTCACTGATGCCTAAAGAGGGCAATCTGGAAACGGAGACTAGACGAGAGTAAGGGAATAAAGGTGGATATTTATTTGAAAGGCCTTCAAAGGTACACCTTGGGCAGGCCAAAGGCTACACCCAGGATGGACGACAAGTCACGAGTTCTTCACACTGTTACAGGTTTGGTCCATTTGCATATCAGCATAAATTTGCCAGTTAAACTTTAGCTAATGATGTAACTGCCCCTCAGCTTGCCCCCCTTCTTAAGATGCTGGTTTACACATCTTGGGCCTAGGACGGTCTGGGTGTCCTTGAAGAGCAAGCCTGGAGAGGCTTTGTTATGTTTATCTTAGCATGAGAGAGCAGCAGCTAACAGGCTGCAAGGCAGTTCAGAGTTACACACTAGGAATACAGAATTTGAAAAAATATAGGAGTTAAAACCTAAGGCATCATCACCAGTTTGCTTCTCACCTATTCTTATTTTAGGAAATTGGTCCAGAACCTGTCAAAGAATTTCAAAATGAGTTAAACTTAAAAGGATGAAACATTGAATGATTTGAAGTTGGAACTTCATTTAAAAACTCTGCTGAGTTGGACAAGCAGTTGACTAGCAAATACTGTTTTGCATAGAAATGTTGTGAAGCAGTGAAACATTATCAAGATTTTTCCAGTTAAAAAGTTTGTGTATCAGACGTCTAACATTGCATCTACTATCTCCTATCTAATAAAGCCATTGCCTCTATGACGAAATGTCATAGCAAATTTGTGTATTGCTGCAAATGTTCAGAAAAAGCTATTGAGAAGAATTGGAAATTCTTAGTGCATTTGGGAGTTGAATTGAGCATCTTATCATCCCAATTTTTTACTCCTGTGTGATTATGAGCAGGAAGATAATTCATCCTTCTGTTTTGCTGCTCTTGGGGGCTGTAATGTAGGAGAGACATGAGTCTGTCTATTAGTTGATTCATGCAGTTGATAAAACTTAGGTTGTTAATGAAAGGAATTATGACAGGAACGAAGTCATCAGGGCTGCAACCCTCACCATTTAGACATTCTGCTAAGTTTGCTATGAAGTTACAGTAGTACAAAAGATGCCACATGGATTGAAAAGTATTCCTGAAAACTGTGATCTCCATTAACAAAAGAAGGTTACCACTGATTGTTGTGGGGTTTCTTATGGTTAAAACTTGACTTGCCTGAGCACAGGGCCTCAGTCTTCATGACTGCAGCTTATGCACTGCTGTGTCTTTTGCACACTTATTTGAAATGGTCCTTTCATTCTGAAAAGTTTTCTTTTCTGGTCACAATATAGGCACCTTTTCTATGTCTGCAGTACTAAAATTTCTACTCCCCAGTGATGCTGAAGCTAAATTACCTCATAAATGTAGTTAAGAAGTGGCTGATTGCTTAAGGGAGAGGTGCTTTGAATTGTCAAACAGATCGCTGAGAATGCTTGTCTAAGACACCATTGATTTTTGAAACTTCATATTTCTTCATTTTTATATTTTTGACAGTGGTAGGTGTTAGGAGTTGTCCAACCCAGTAGTGTGATGGAGGCAAGGCTGCTGCATTTCCATGTTCCTGGGTTCAGCCAGTAGCAAAGCTGAGCATTGATTCCAGTGGGAACATAGGCCCTTAGTGCATACATACATGGCTGGCCACGGAGATCAGCACAGTAGGAAACAGCGCTTGTACAACCACAAACAAGTGTCCTGATCCTGTTCCCTTCTCTGACTGATCAGGGTGAAAGGTTTTAGTGAAAAATACATCGGTGTGTATAATGTGGATCCCTCCAGTAACTGGCCTCGGACACTTGGTTCATCCAGGAATGAGCTCCTGATCCTCTGGTCTCCACTGCTGCTGACCTGAGTGTGCGAGCCCTCGAGGCTTGCAGCCCCGCTTCAGTTTCCGGTACTCACACCCTCTTGGATGTGCACACACATGTACAGGTGAATGTGATGGATCTTTCCAGTTACTAGCCTTAGCCTTGTGGCAGCTGGCCACAGGATTGCCTCATGAAAGGGAGTCTTTTGGATAGCTGGTCCTGACCTATAGCCGTAAACATTAGCCACTCCTCAAACCCCAGGTGGCCAGCTCAGACTTTCTGGTGCTTCCAGTTGCCACCCCTCAGACCCTAATCTCTCGTGGCTGTGTAAGAGAGAGGTTCTCTCCATAGCTCAGACTCTGTTCTCTGCATATCTGGCCCAGTCTAGCACCCTGTCTGACACCTGGCTCCCAAGCCTCTTGCTCTACTTGCGGGCTAGTTCAGTTGCTGGTGGTTACGTGCCCCAACATGCACACCCCTACACACTGTGTGACACACGTTTCATCAGTCCCTGGCGCTGCAGGCTCATGGGCCCCTAGGATCTGTGGCCATCTTCTCGTTTCAGGGCACTTTGACCGCTGTATATGTACATGGAATGGAGCCACTCCATCACCCCAGAAAAGAGAAATCTTCACATGCAACTGGACCCTCTCGTTTTCAGTCTGTTTTTGGCATTCTTGTTCCCCCCCAGTCCACCTTGATCTCACAGTGATCCTGTGAGATCAACAAGTCCTACACCCTTGCAGGCAGTAAGGCCATTAGGCAGTCAGTAAACTGGCCTGAAGAGTCCTGTTACCTAGTCTGGTGAATCATCTGCCTGGTTCGTGGGCTCTCTGCCCTTGTGAACTGGGGCTGTGTCAGGGTGTTTGTGTGCCTGTTTTAGATTGCTGTGTTTGTTTCACCTGACATTATTTTCTGCTTTCTATTTGTGGGGACTGGCCTTTAATCACATAACAATAATAGATGTGAGCAAAATATCCCTCCCTAGTACTGAAGGTGACTATTCCTGTCTGACTAGTAACCTCTCTGAGGTAACCATGACTATGCCTGTTCGGTGAATAGATACAATGCATCTCCCTAGCTTTGTAAAGCAATTGTTTGTAGTCCAAGCTTTCCTCAAATTTTATTTCAAGTAAAAAAAACCCTTCATAAGTGGCATTTTAAGTGATCTTATTGTAAATGACAAGAAGAAAATGTTGTCCAGTTATTCCAATCTCTTAATCTTTTATATGAAAAACTTTGAGGAATATGGTAGCATGTGGTCAGTTGAGAGAGACTTCTGTTGGCAGGAGAATGTCTTGAGCTAACATTAGGTAAATTGCATACATATGTATCCTAGTAACACTTTTGTTTTAAACATGAAATTTATGAATCAAACCCAAGGCTGATAATCTTGTGCTAAATGGAGTGTTGGGAAGGCTTAACGTGTCAGAGAAATGACTTAGGCACTACTTCAAATTTGCCTCTTGCCTTGGTAGTTTGGGTAGTGTAATACTCATTACAGCTAAGAAAACTCTTGTTGACAGCTGGAAGATTGTCCCCCTGTAATAATAGCATAATGATCTTCCAAAGCAGAAAACTCTTTCTGAGAGATTGTCTATTAATTTATCCTAAAGGTAATGAGAAACAGTTATTTCAAAAAACGACATAGTAGAGATCATAAAGGTTCTTCAGATAAGTGCAAGATCTTATGTGCCTTGAAGTTTTTATAAAACTTCAAAAGCCACAAAGAGTAATGTAAGAAAGAATCTGGCAGAGAGAACTCATGGTTTTATACCATCTACTTTGGTAAAGAGTAGCGCAGATACTTGATTTTCATTTTTTGTAGCTGGGTATTTATTTGTGGAGAGCATTCTTAAGTTGTGAAATAAAATTACTTGAAAATTCTTTCAGACACATTTATCTACAGAGTACAAGGATTTCCTGTGATCTACCAAAGAACTGCACCACCCCCCACAGCACTTAAATGAGGCTTTGTGAGACACTATATGTTTATCAGGTCGTTTTTCTCAAGTGTTACAGAAAGCAGAAATTGCACAGCTTGACATTTTTTGATGCTACATTAAGCTATTATTGTCTGGTATTTGTGAAACATTGGCCTTTACAGATTTCAGATTACACTACCAAGATGGTACTGATTAATTTCGAACTTGCAAAGCCAACTTTCAGTAGAGTTCTGAGCTGTAGTCCTGAAATACCTTTTCATCAGCAGCTTTTGTGTCAGTTTTCTTCTTGCACATGTCTTTCATTCACAGATACCACCTTTCAACGGAGAATAAATGCTACTGGCTTTATATCACCAGGGCAGGGAGCAGAGGAGGTCACTCAAGAATATCTCTTGCTTTACAATATCCTGCTTACTCATTTCACATCAGAAACCTTGATGTTGATTTTCTCACCAGAACTTTGAAAATACACTTTTGTTTCTATTTTAAAATATTTCCTGTATTGCTGTTGCATAAAATGTAGTGGTGAACTAGTAAAACCTGCTTTTTTAGCTGTTAGTGTAGCAGAAATCAATAAATTATTAGTCTTGCTACTAGTATGAAGAAAGAAAACTTGTGAAATGTTGTGATTATTTCTGTATTGCATTAACCATTTGTTATGAAACAGTGGAATTCCTTGGTGCTGCTAAGCCCTGTTTTTTATTAAAAATCAGGTTTGCACGTTTGCACTGACTAGAGTAATGGATGAATAGGGATTGTGTTAAATGGACAATGTAACCTCAGAAATGAGAAGTTGCAGTTGCCCCTCTGCTTTGAGTGCACAAAGGTATTGAAAAGGTGAAGTTCTTTCTATCAATAAGTGCTGCCATTCACTCGTTACCTATGGGTTTAATTTAATCCTAGAATATAGATCCTCAAAAATCCCAGCCCCCATGTTTTTCTCATTCTGCAAATATATGAAGAGGAAGGCTAAAGGATGGGACCATTCTACCTTTAGAAAATTCTGATCGGCATCTAATACCTTTTGTATTCAAGTTGCATTACATAGCCAGTTTTCTGCCAACTAATTAACTGTTCAAGTTATGCTTGAGCTTGAAGACAATCCATTTAACTTTGCCATAAAATCAGTAACATTTATATAGGTTATTTTTGTCTTATTCTGTTAGGTGTAAGAATTTGTCTGTATCTTTCTGGAATTCCTATTGGATGCTGCCCTCTGATGTTTGTGGAATGAACTGCTTTTGGGAAGCTGCTTTTAGGTAGGATGTTATTAAATAGTATTTTATTATTTGATTGCAGACAGATGTAGCTGATGTTTTTTGGCTCTTTAGCAAGGTGACAAAACAAAATATCTTGATTACTTCACATGCATTTCACCTGCTTATATTGTGGTTGCCTTTAGCTGGGCTTTTTCCTGTTACATTATGTTCTGCAATTGTAGTCTCAAGTGTTACTACCAAGAGTAGATTTTGTCAATTATATTGCTTCGTTAAATAGAAAGTTGCTAACATCTGTTTAAAGTCTGTCTGAATATAGTTGGACAAGTTAATGATAGATTATTTTCCTAAAATAAAACTTACTGCACAGTAATACCCATGATATAACTTTCAGTAAAAACTGACAGATGAGCTTAGTAGCTACATGTGGATTTTTTTATTCAAGTTACATGTTTTATAGAATTTAAAGAGGGCACTTCATCCAAAAGCACTGAAGAAACCGTTTTGAATGTTCTTTATTAACATATAGTTTGTTAAAGCACGGACTGTCTCCTTAATGTTGCATCTTTAACAACAAGTTTAAATATTTTGACATTTGTGGTGGCTCAGATGCTTTAGGCTGTCAGATTACACAGGTAGCTTGAAAAGAAGTAAGCTACTTGTCAGGTTCTCTAACCTGCATAGTTCTCTCCAGTATATAACTAAAGCTGTAAGTCAGTTTTTCTTACATTTAAAACTTTATTGATCAATCTTTGATATGGTTATCTTTTCCTGTTAGTATGAAGCTTGAATATTTCTGGGAAAGCAAAAGGGAAGAAAAGTTTAGCTTCACAAGTCTTAATATTTTTTTGAAAATTATGATGGTGCGAAAGGCTTTAGATCCCTTATTCCTCTCTGCTTGTGTGTTGTCAGTGTTTTTTAAGCTCATCAATTGTCAAGAAGTTTCTTGAAGAGGTGGCTTTGATTGATTTTTATTCTGTTAATGAACTTCACCTGCAGTTTGGGGCTGCTGAGTTTTTCTCACTGCCATTGGTAGCAATCCATAGTGTGTCAATCCATAAGGATTCACCTGACTTTGTTAGGCAGATTTAGCTATCTGAGTGGACAGAAATAACTTTTTTTTCCTTACAGGTTAGCTTTTGGGAGTTTAGCTTTATGAAGTTTAGTGCAGTGGGGTAAATCAAATGCTGTTGTGATGAGGAGGGCATAGGGGCTTAGCTTATGCTAAGTAGAGGGACAGGATGTGATTGTAAGCTTCATTTAATCCTTGGACATCTGGGCCAGTCTAACACTTGTAGTGCTGAGAGAGGAGAGGGTCTTGCTGTCTTCTGACCCCACTGAGCATGATGAAGTCCATGAACTCTCCACAGTACAAAGTAATGCACAAAAATAGCACACAACAGTCTGGATATTCTGTCAGGCTTGAGGTAAGAGGAACCTGGAAACCAGAAATGGACAAATGCCATGCAGTTTATTTGCACATACCTTAAGCTGTAACTTGTATTAATCTGTTAAGAAAGCCATATGTGGCTGTGGAGACAGTTCTGTTGAGGTATGCGCTGATTATGGCTTTACTGGATGTGTCCACTTTCGTGATGAAACAATAGTCGTGGTGAACCCCTAATGTTTGCAGAATTTCATGTTTATACATTTTGAAATTGAAAGAAAAAAAGCTGCTTAAATGAGTAAAGGGTGTGTGGTGTTCTGATTAAACATTTCACATTAAGTTGGATTATTTTATCAATATATTACTATTAAATTAATCCCCATATGTTGTGCTGACTTCAGTGCTTGTTGAATTCTTCAGTGAGTTGCTCTAACTTAGAGTGGGCCGCTATGCTTCTCCCAAACTTTACTTACTCTTATTCTGTTTAATCAGTTCAGTTGTTGTTGGAGAGGTGCAGTGAGTTTGTGTAAAACGAGGTGGGGAAGATGGCAGGGAGAAGGAGAAAGTGTGCTCCCCTTGGATAGCACAAGCAATTCCAGTGGCCTCTGGCCTAAGCCTCATTTGGACTGGAATAAAAAAGAAGATAATTGCAGTTCGGTTTCAGCTTTGGATATGAGTTATAATTTTGTTTAACTCTCAAACATAGTGTGTGCATTGTACTAGGTGCACTGAGAAGCTGAAGGCTGTTTCAAATATGATACTTGTTAGCTGTTCTCAGGTTTGCAGTACGATTTTTGGAGGAAGAGAAATGAATTCAATTGCATGCAAGTTTATTAACCACTGCAAGTGAAGTCTACCATTCTTGTTTTCTGAGATAGTATCTGTAGGGCCACTTCAAGATTCTTCATGAAGACAGTCTCTTGAAAGCTTTTTCCATAAAGAGGCAACATTGTGATTCTAAATTGAATATCTTCTGAAGTGGGAAGGAATGATTGTTCTATCATAATAATGTCTTATTCCAAGTAATTTCATCCTGGATTGACTAAACCTTTGTGTTCATCATAGGTGTGATTGTTGTACTGAGGTACAGAATAAAGCTGGGCTATGAAGAGACTAGGATAGGGACAGGGATATAAGAAAAACCTAAGACTTATATATCTGGTTGAAATCTGATGATAACTAACTCCACTGCTTATAAATGTGCCAACAAAATAATAGAATTCCCAATGAATTTGCTTTTAATAGCGGTGACAGAGTCTGGTTATTGAAATGCACTAATACAAGTCTTGAATCTATTTGGCCTGATTTAATCCATGAGAGCAGCACTGTTTACCCAGATCATAAATCAGCTTGTGAACGGAATTTTTGATGTTCTATTCTTGCTGTTTCAATAAACTAACCAAATGAGTTTCTTTAGAAGAGCAGATCATATAGCTGGAATATCTTTGCCAATAGTACACTCCTAAAATTTATCTCAGGGTGGTTAGAATGTCTTCTTTCCATTTTCCACTGAAGTTTTTAAAACATTGGGAGCTTTTGGATTTTAAAGTGTTTTTTTGAAAAAACTTAGCACTTGTTATCTCTTTAACTTGAAATTTCAGTTACCTTTTTTCTCCTTGATATCAGAACCACAGGGATGTGTTTACCAATGAGAGAACTTGGCACAGACATTTTTGAAATGCAGCTTGCTACATTATTTCCTCTAAGTAGCTCTAAGTGTATAAAGTGAAAACTAATAATGTACGGATATTTAAGATTCAAGTACGTATGATAGAAGTGTTGGAGATGTATAGAGGAATCTGGAAAATTTTTAGGAGAGAGGTGTGTATCTAGACTTCAGTATGAGTTGTGCAGTAGTTGAAGATCATTTGAAATTGATGAGCTTTGAACAGGTGCTGATTCTAATAATTAATAATAAGGATCTTTAAGTTAATCAACGTAAGATCAATTGCTTATTCTGTATGTGGGAAGGATTTTGTAGCTATTCTGCACCCACATTTTTTCACCACCATTCTGATTATCAGCTTTATTGACAATGTCTTGTGTTGTGCTTCTGGCACAGAGTATTTGTTAGCTTTCACACTGACAGAGGAAGCATGAGACTGCTCTTATATACAGTGGTATAGATGTTATCAAAACTAAAAAATGCTGATAAAGGTAACACGAGGCTCAGGTTTTGCATGGTCTAGATGATGCTTTTCTTTCCTAGTACACCTTTCAAGGTGCTTAGTGTTGTCTAGCTGGTATGACTGCTTATTTTGTACTGGGACTGACTGATTTCAGTTGTTGGATGTTGCAACTGAGTGGGTTTTAACTTGTGTTGCCTGCTAAAGTAGAAAGTTTCACTAAGTTTTGGGATATATTGAGCTTCATGTGGTATGGTTATATTGAGATGAATTGTGATAGTCCTGAAAAAAGGAATTTCTCTAAACTGGCTGGCATATTGGAGAATGGGGCTTCACTCTTTTATAGTCAATTTAAAATTACTAATATATTGTAACTTCAAACCTAATCTACTAATTGAGTTGGCATTGAGTAGATTACATTTGGACATCATATGCAGTGATATCATTAATACACTTTTACAAAATAAGCTCTGATTATGACACATTTTTCATTCAGTGCTGTAGCAGAACGTTAATCTAAGTAAAAATTAGAATTTTCATCACTTTCAGACTCAGATAATGTCTGTAGTTACCTTGATCCTACTTGTAATAAGTGTCGGAGTGATTTAACAGCTGCATTTTAATTGTAGCTTTGCTGCCTTCTTACTCTGCCTATTTGCTTTATTTTTTCTGGTGACTGAAGGCTGCTGGGTTAGGCTTCTTAGTGGTTGATTGATTAGATCAAACAGGGCATTAAAAGGAAAAAGGATGCAATAAGTAAGCCATCTGTATTGTACTTACATATCTACCATTTGATTTTTGGAGGTACCTTGTAGTGCCAGATTTGAAATAATGCAGTTTGATTATATGAAAATACTTACCCTGCATAGTTTAATGAATATAATTAGTATTTCCCATACTAATTACAAAAGCCACTACTATTACATCAAATTAGATGGAGCACTATACAGGATGTTCTTGAGGTTTTGGTACCCTGTCGCCTGTGCTCTCCACGTGTTATGCGAGAATAGGAGAACCCTACCTTAAACAAATACAGGTGACCTCTACTGCAGTTCCTTGTGTCAAGTCTAAAGGACAGAGCTAAGCTTTTTGTGGAGTTGGTAGGTATTTTAGTGCCAATAAAATTTAGGTTTTTTTTTTTTCCCAGGAAGTGCAGCTGGGATGCTGTGAAGGTTCTAGAAAAGTATAACCTGTCAAAATATACCTCTGTAGTGTACTACGAAATTACAGCTTCATAACTGTAATTGACCTAGAAATGCTAATTTAAGATACAATGTGTCATAGTAAACATCTTTAAATATAAGGCAGTGTCTTGACAGACAGGCTCTGGAAAACCTTGTTGTAGCAGATTCACTGAGGATATCCATCTATGTTCCTCTCTTAGGTTGTTAACAGCAGAATTAATCAGTACAGAATGAAGGTCTGCACTTGACACAGAAATACTTCAGGGCAAGGCTTGTGCCTGGCCTTATGCTGCTGCTGAGCAGCATGTTTTAAAATATATGTGTTTTACTCACATTGTCAAAAGTGGATTGTTTTAAATGTGTTTCCTAAACTCATGAGAGTATGAGTGGAGCTCTGTCTCAAGTGTTTTGTTTATTTTTTACTGTCCCTACCCCTCATGTGTAATTGGTATCCGCACAAAAATGAAGCTCTCTTATTTCTCCCTAGAGATTCAAATCCTGTCATGGTGCTCTGCTCAGTACCTTCTACTGGGCTGCAGGTGCCTTCTTTCTCTTCCATTTTAATTACCAGAGTTTTTTCTTTCCCTGCAGGAGCTAGGACTCCCACGTTACTGGAGATTTTTTTCCTTTAGAAATTAGATCTGTCAAGTTTTCTTTGTTAGTCTATCCAAAATCCTTACTAAAATACAGTTTGTATTTCACTCTATTTTTGCTTTTTTACAGCTTTTCCACTTGGTTCTCCCGCACCAAAAGATCAAGCTTAGTAATTAGAAATGTGCATATAAAAATCTACGTTTGTGTTTTTGTGTTTTTCACATTGCGTCTCAACAATTTTTTTGAAAGTATCTCCTCACTTTTGAAAGCGTCTTGACCCTTTCAGAACCTGTGTTTGAGCTTCAATAAAGGTTCATACCAGAGCTGTGGTACTCTGATACCAAACCTGTTCAGGTTCAGATAAGTTACTGTTCTTGTAGAATAAATTTTATTTTGCTCATTGTCAACTCAGCAACTGAACTGCTAAAAAAATGTATTGCTAAAAGATCTTATATCACTTGGTCATAACAGATACCAGACCAGTTATCTAAATGAACATGGTTTTCCTTTCCCAGAGTTACAGGGTTCCCAGGGTTACAGAGGTGTGAAAAGAAGGGAGCAGTTGAGGGCAGATAATTTGGGAAGAAATTAGTGGAAAAACTGAAGCCATGTAGCCATAATATTGAAGAAGGGAGTGAGACAAGTAATGAAAAAAGATAATTGTCTCTGTGGAAGGAATGTGTTCACATTGAGGGTGAGACTGCAGAGCTCAAGCTGATAAGCTCTGCTGAGCGATTTATACTTTAGGCTGCCTCTCACATCAGGAAGAGGAAAAAGCGATGAAAGATGCTGGCACCTGAGGGTTATCAGTAAATTGTGTTCCTGGATGAAGATAGGGATAGGGCTTCTCTCTGGGAGTGGAGAGAGGTGTATATGAAAGGGAGAGGAGCAGCACTGAGGCCTGGTTGCTGAAAAGGAGGCTGTGGTTCCCTGTGGTCTGCATGCAGGGAAGTCAAATGCAGCTTGTAATCACTAAAGGATGTCTTTTCATAGAGTCTGGAGTAAGGACCACAATTCTGAAGTCTCATAACTTCTGCCTTAATAACATTCCTGAGATCTAATATGTCTCATTCCCTTGTAGTGGATAGTCCACAGAGGGAATGGTGGTCTGTTCTTGCCAACAGCTTCTTGCTCCATCTGCTTCAGGGATAAAGCTTTGTGTTGTGAATTTATGGATCTGAGTCCAGCTGTTTCCCATGTGGTACGAGCTGAAATTCAGTTTTTGTTCGCTCTTTCTATATATTTTGTTTTGCCTTCAAAGGAATAATTTTTAAGCACGGATTTAAAAAATTGAACTTTGAAACTTACAGGACAGAGATTGTGTGAACAAAGTGACTGTAAAAGCATTGTAACATGACCAATCAGTTTTCTGTTGTATGACTTGAAATATTCTTTTATTTGCAGATGTCACTAGATGTAGAAATAGTAGAATACAGTCTTTGAATCTCAGTGCATTTTATAGTTTCTTTGGCATAATTTTTGTCATACTTTATTCACGGAAAGCTGTGTGTTACATGTGGTTCAGGAGCTTGGCTTTCAGCTATGCAGTTTGTGTAGGTTTTGCCCTTTTTTATCACATGACCTTGTAATATCAGTGTAGGCTCTCGTGACTTCAGGGCTTAATTATTGTAATTCCCTTTTCAGTGGATTAGTGATGAGGCTAATCTGCTGCTTGCAGCTTGTTCACACTGTAGCAGTGTACTTATTTCTGGGTTTCAACTACCCTCATCGTATTCAGCTTGCATGGTGTTTTTTATTACTACTTACTACATGGTGTAATGTTTAAATTAGCTTTGTGTATAAAGGTCTTAATGGGCATGTCTTGATTATATTTTAAGATTCTTTTTTTTGTTGAGTGTGTGTATTAACCTGAACTAATTTTCAGATTTTGCTTCAAGATTTATATAAGGTTTCAGTCTGCAGATGTAATCATCTGAATATAGATGTCTGCATATTGGTGTCTATGTCAGGTAGGTCTTGAATAGTCACTAAAATTGAAAGGGCATAGAGGATGATCCAGGTGACCAGCCATTTAGTTGCCGAGAAGTAAATGGTTGGTATTAATCAGGAAGCACTTGGGTATCCTAGACATCTTTTTAGGGCTAGTAGACACAAAATGATCTTTGAAATACCCAGTCTTCTTGGACTGGCAACTGAAGATCAGGTGGGATATTCTAGAACTTACTAGATGGCACTATACCTATGTTAAAAATCGATTCAAGCCTTAGGTGCTTCCTTTGAAATAAGATGAATTACTCTCCATACTCCAAAGCCTGCTCACTAGATCTCTGTTGGCTTTAATGAGACTTTAGACACAATCTCGTAGGTTAGCATCTTCATTTAGATGCCCTATTTTGGATCTAAATCTGACCTATGAGCTGTTTCATCCATGTGATTTTTAATAATGCCCCAAACCTAAAGACTGGCTGCATAATCTAATTAAAATTTTATTAATCTTAAATCCCTGGATTTAAGATTAAAAAAAAAAAACCCGAAGTTTTTTTAGTTCCGGAGTATTAAATTCTTTCAAAACTCAGAATGTTTTTAAAATGTTGCAGTTGTTTATGGCACTAAAATTCAGCAGTTTTACAGTGATAACTTCGCTTATATTTTGCCTCGTGGAACTGAAAATAATGTGTGTAGGTCTTCTGTGCCTTAAAGAAAAGAGTCATATTTGCGTATTATCTATTGCCAACTTAGAGAAAAACTTGTATGTGTTTACATAGTTGCATAAATTGGGTGGAGATTGTGTGCTAAGAGTCACATCTGGTAATTTTTGTTTTGAAGTGTCTCTCTCTTCGAAATGTTTCTAAGAATAGGTGATTTGTCAAGCATTTGTTGACTGTTATTAGTTTGGTAAAGTTTTTTCTAACTTCAGAATTGGTTATGTCTGCCTGATTTGGCAAGAAACTTACAATTTAAACCTTCAGATACTTTGGATTCTGTTAGCACCCCCCTCCTCCCATAGTCTGTCCAAACAGCTCAAGTGCATAATATTGTTTTGCAGATGGGCTTTGAATTGATGTGTGTTTAAAAGCTTTGAAAGCTTTTGTGACTAAATATATGAAATCCAGGAGATTTTTAGTATACCCACTGTGTTTGCCACCAAGCTAATGGTATTACCTGATGACAGTTTTAGTCTATTATGTTAAAATAATGGAATAACTTTTGAATGTACTCTGTATGATACATTCCAGGCACTTCTCACCATAACAGTTGCACAGGTGTCTTCAGGAATAAAAGATTTCCCAGTCCCCATACCTCGCAATGATTTAGCCTCAAGGACATGAACAGTGCGTGTGGTCAGTGTGCCTGAGGGATTTTCCAGAACCACTGGGAGCACCAGGGCATCCCACAAGGCCGTCTGAGCTATTAGTTTCCCCCCTCTTCCAGCCCAGGTTGTACTCCTGCAAGATGGAAGGATAGGAGAAAACTTTTGGTGTTTTGTGAGTGCTTGGGTGAAGCGCTGAAACATGTATTTGATGAAAGACTTACTGGAACAGAAAATGGACAAAACCTAGATCAGTCAAAAATGTTCTTAACAGAACTTCTTGAAAGTAGAGGTTATCTCACTTTTGTTGTTGAGTTCAACTCTGCTGAATTTGTCATTTTTTCCTATGTCTGTATTTAGACCAGAGAAAGGGGAAAAACTTAACTTATGTGTAGACTTAATGTGCTGTCAGCCTTTGACAGTTTGATGTAACTTCATGTAGTCTTTCTTTTAGCACAGCTATTTTGATGAATTTCCTTGCTAGTAACGAATAGTAAGTTTGTAAAGAATAAATGTTTGTGTATCTTCTAGACCTTTCTTCCCTTGTAGGCTGGGATGGTGAGAGTGATTATAAGAATGGTTCAGGTTAAATGTAGGCATACATATGAGGTGTAATGCTGTAGTTTGCATGTTCTGTTGAGTTATACTTTGCTGGTGTAAGTATGATAAAGGGTATTTTATTAAGTTACTTGCTGCAGTAAATAGTAGTTTTTCTTTAAGCCTGTGCTAGAAATAATGTCAAATGAAAAAATGTTTTTGTATCAGATATGATTATATGAAAACACATCCTTCTGAGAAAATGCATCTAGCAGTGGTGGCCTGTGGTGAAAGACTGGAGGAGACTGTTACTATGTTGAGATCAGCCATTATTTTCAGCATCAAACCTCTCCATTTTCATATTTTTGCTGAGGACCAATTGCATGAGAGTTTCAAAGACATAGTAAGTATTCAAAAAATGTATTCAATCAACTTGTAGCACAATTTGAGTAATATATAGCAATTCTTCTAAGATAGTTGTTTGGTAGAGAGGCAGAAATGCATGAGCCTGAAAATAAGGTAATAAGGCATTTGTAGTGTTGGATGGGGATCTTTGAAATTTTTTTCCTGTGGAAGAATGCCAGCTGCTGATACCAGAGTATCTTCTATAGACAGACCAAAACGTCCTGATTTGTCATCTTGAATCTGGGAAATACAAGCCTGATGTTCTGAATACAAACCAGTTACCTTGTGTGAGCTTATTTAGAATTGGCTTTAGAAGAAAAAGTTAGAGATCTTTCCTTTTTTTGTCCCTGTGCTTACAGCATGAGTCAGTCTTACATTGCTTAGAGAAAGTGAAACACCAGTTTTCAAATATGGTAAATATGGTTATGTCTAATTTTAGTAAATTTCTGTTAATGAAAATTACATTATGACTGGAGTAGCAGTTTTAGAAGCTGACTAAGCTATAACTGTGGACAGTTTTACTATTTTTGTGCTTAAAATGTCATATTAACTGTGACACATGCTAATTTATATACCCTTACGCAAACAGTATCTGTGGCAAAAATGGAGTAAGATTACTTTAAATTTGGAAAGATTTCATTGGTATTTGTTCTGTGGTAAGTTAAGAGAGGAAGAGTTTTAATTCATGTACTTACTTTTGTAAATACTAATTTATTTTACTTCCTTTTGCATGTGATCTGTTATGATGTGTTTTCTTCATGGTGTCCTGCAGATGCCACTTTTTGTTCAAGTCTTTTGATTAGCTGACAAATTCTTGTATTTCTGTTACGGAAAAGACGCATTGCACTTGTGTGCAAGTATCAATTTGAATGGTGAAATTGATTTATTTTTTGTAATAGAATTGAATTGAAGTATTTTTTGTGATTTCTTATTTTCACATAGCTTGATGAATTCCCATATGAAGGAAAAGTTAATTACACGTTATATCCAATAACATTTCCATCTGAGAGTGCAGCAGAATGGAAGAAATTGTTTAAACCATGTGCTTCACAAAGGCTGTTTTTGCCAGTAAGTTACTTTGTAATAAGATAATCCAGAAGTCTGTTAATGAAGCATCAAACTGTTCTTGTTACTCTGATTTCTGTTTGGTTTTAAATGAAGAGCTACTACTACTACTCCTGAAAGTTACTTTTATGACATCTTAAAAAACCCTCTGAATTTAATGTTATTCTGTGGCACTAGTACCCTATGGAATAAACATTCTTTTCTCACTTGATGCATTATGGCACAGTATCCTCAGAAAGCGGTATAAGTCACGTCATCTTCTCAGAGGTGAGATGGATTTATCACATCTCATCTCCTCATTCAGTTGGAAAGTCTTCTGCATGCCTGGGGCTTTGAAGTGTTAGAGAAAAGGAAACAAGAAATGGGCTATTGTTGCCAGTGTTTTGTGCATATGCTCATCTGAGACACTTCAGAAAATACACTTCAGGCTTGGTGAATTAGAGCAGTGGCAGCTATGGCCCAAATACTGTCTCTTTTGGGACTCTTAACACTTGTTTGATTAGCTGCATGGGAAAGCAAGGCAACAGGAGCAAGACAGGAGCTCCTGTTAGACTAACGTTACACCTGGCCTCCTCCTGTTCCTGAGGAGCCCTGACATATAAAATGTAGAATGAGTGCCTTTGCATTGCTGTTCTGTATAAAACTTATTTCCCTCTACAAAAATTCTTTAAAATGAGAGAAAAAGGAATGATGACAAATTTATTGATTGTAAAGTGTCAGCCTAAAGTGAATTTATTTGCATATGACAAAAATTTGTTAACCTTTATTGTGTTTTATGAAGAGAAGTTCAAAAAACCTTACAATTTTGGTTTTAAATTTCTTTCCCTCACAGTTAATCCTCAAAAATGTGGATTCGCTACTGTATGTTGATACTGACATCCTGTTTTTGAGGCCTGTTGATGATATTTGGTCTTTTCTGGGAAAGTTCAACTCCACACAAATTGCTGCAATGGCACCAGAACATGAAGAGCCTCGTATTGGGTGGTATAATCGTTTTGCTAGACATCCCTATTATGGAGTAACTGGAATTAATTCTGGAGTCATGCTAATGAATATGACACGTATCAGAAGAAAATATTTCAAGGTATGTGTGTTGCCTCTATTGCATTTTCTGTGGATTTCCATCTTTTAATTCTATTCCTGTTTCATATTCATGTGTATTTTTCAAAATGTTTTTTCTGTAATTGTAATAATGCTCTCAAAGTATACTGTGTTTAAAATAGTATCTATTTTTTAAATGTCCTTCGTGAAAAGACTTGGAATTCTTCAATTTCAAGTGTGCCTGATTGTTTTAATTTTTCTTAGTTCTGAGAGACCCTGTGACTTGATACAGTTTGCTGTAAATTACATTTGCCAATAGGTGTGCCCACATTATTTCTTCACTACAGGCATCCCAGAAAACTGTTATTGTAAACTTGTAAAATGTGTGTAGTTGTATGACCAGGAGGTGGTGCTAAAACATTTAGTAAGTTGTTGAAAACGAAGGTTTCCAAATTTTGCTCTTTTACATTGTAGCCAGGTGATGATCATCCTAAGTGTCTTTTTACTTGCTTTGAAGTCCTGGTTTTTTCCTGTGTGCATGGAAGCAATGCACACAGCAGTAGAAATGATCATTGCTTCTCAGACTTGAGGTTTTTTCTTATGTACTTGAAACACAAGTACAATAGCAGTGCTATGTGATTATGCTTGGGGGAAAAGTACATCTCTATTCAAGAGAAGTTTGATTAGGGAAAAATAATAATGCAGTCAAAAAACTTTTGGAAGATGCATCCATAAGAGGAGCAATACAAACTTGCAGTAGACATTAATTCTCCCCCATTTCCAGTCTAATAAACAGCCTTCATCCTAGCATTCTTGCTATGTATTTTTCTTAAAGGAAATTCAGAGAATTTAAGAGAAATGGAGAATGGATTATCTCAGTTAAAGTAGAAAGTTAGAGTAGCTGTAGTATTTGGCTGTAGTTTCTCCAAGAAAACTTCTCTATCATTGTTATATGTATCATCAATGAAATCTTGCATTGTCTACTTAAATTGTTTGTTTTACTGGTTATAGCATATGGAGAAATAAAAATTCTGAAAAGCATAATGAGAAAAACATGGGATTGAGCACTGTATATATCTTAACCTCTGACAGTGCATTTCTGTATAGTGATTTATTTTGAGTGTATGAAACACTAAGATAAAATTAGTCTGTCATTCATACTGTGCCAGAATTCTGGTTTGACTTCTCAGTACAACTTAGGTTATCAATTCATTGGAAACTTTATGCATTTTTGGTAAAATTGGAGGTAAAATTTTTAAAAGCATACAGATTATGTAGGATACTAAAATTCTCAATGAAATGAACTGTAGTTTTGTAAGGACAACATGAAGTCCTTTCTCCTTAA
Source organism: Oriolus oriolus (assembly GCA_013400235.1). Taxonomy (NCBI): domain Eukaryota; kingdom Metazoa; phylum Chordata; class Aves; order Passeriformes; family Corvidae; genus Oriolus; species Oriolus oriolus. The sequence continues at coordinate 23,084 of VXBT01008760.1, read as the reverse complement.
CACTTAAAACTGGTGTTTTCTTTCAATTTAAGTGTATATATATATATACTTAAAATATAAGATTTAATTAGGTGAAATAATTCATGAGTATTTTGACATTCAAAATCAAACACTGCACTTTCCCTTGGTTCTAGAGGGCTAGGATATTTTTTTTCTGTGATTGTGTGAGATCTGGGCTAAGAGAACACTGAGCGGGGGTAGCATTGAGTTTATTCTCCCTTAGTACCTAGAGTGAGGTCCCAACAAGCTTGCAGAGCATCACAGTGCCCTAAGATGCACAAGCTTTATTACCAAAACTACTGTTCATGGAAACTTGCAGAGACTTTGTTTTCATCTTCAGGTTCCTTGAATGTCTTCTTATAAAGAGAAATAGGAAAAATTGCAGCCATCAAAGCAAAACTTAGAAAAAGATTTAGTGTAGCTGAGTCTTTGCACAGTGGTCCTGAGAGTGTATGACTTCGCTTGTGACTGATAGCGAAGGAGCTGCTCTTCTCACACCTTTGGAAAAGAGGTAAACCAAATTCAAGGGTAGGGACTATCCTAATACCCCTTGCCAGTGACACTGCAGATGCTTTTGGACCTTACAGGTAACAGTTCCATGTTGTGTCCCATTAACTATTCCACTGAAATACAGTAGAACTAGAAAATGCTTCATTGTTTTATAGGAAGGTGTGAATTTGTTTATATTCTTTCAGGAGGCTCAACAAATTCTTCAAGGAGTATATAAGTTCTGGGAATTACTGTGTCTTTTTAAAGATGCCTGTAGACATTCTTGCAAGATACTGTAGTGCTAGGGCATTTATCTGAAGTGAAAGTTTTGGATCAGGATATTCCTCCAGTGCTATAGATTTAAAACTGTGGGTTCTTTGTCTGTTGTAGCCCAAATTACAAGCTGAGCCGCTTGAGGCCTTTAAGCATCTTTCTTTTGTTGCCATATTGATTTGTAACTATCAGGATTATTCAGAAGATGGATAAATAAAAAGTAGAACCAGAGACTTTAGCCAATGGTTATAATGTTCATCTGGGAAGCAATAACTTGTAGTTCCATGTACTGCTCCAGGATTAAGTAATCTTCTATTCTCTTACTTATTTGAGTCTCAATCTTCTCAGGACTGTCAGGTCAGGCCATTTCAGACAAGCATTCCTAGCTCCTTGGCTGTCGGTGTTGCCTAATGGATGCTGTTACTCTTGGTCCTGTCTTATTTATCTTGTGTGTTGTGAGTCTCTGTGTATATGTACAGCACAACTACATGTGCTAAATACACGCCTGTGTGTGCTGATGTGCAGATACATGTGCAGGCACAGATGTGTTACTGAATATAGTGTGGTCATTACACTGTGTAACTGGACATGACACTAGAATTCATGATGAAGCCTCTGCTGGTTAGTACCTACATGTTGTCTCTGCTACGCAGCAGTTAGAAAATATGACTGTAAAGCATTCAAGACTGTTTAGGATATGGAAGAGGTAATAGTAGGTGACTTTTTCTGTATTCGTATACATATAGATGTAGATTTTTTTTAAACTCGAGGAGATATAGCAAATGCTATAGGTACAGTGCTTCTTAACAAAAGGACCAATGAGGCAATGTGAATAGAGAGGAATGACTTCTATCACATTTATTAAGAAGGTTAGTTGTGATGCCTGAGATGCAGGCAGTCAAGGAAGGGAACAAGCTCCTAGAAAATCAAACAAGCCCCAAACAAATTAACTTCAGATAGAGTGTGCAAAGTAGAGGTTCTTGGGTATGTTTTAGAAAAAAAACCCCAAAGTTCAGAGAGTTTCTATGACCTGAACCATTATAACCTTATTTTTACCATTCAGTGTTGCTTAGGGCTGTAGTTTCCAGAAATACGGTGAGCCTGCAGAAAACCAAATTGCTTCTAAAAGGAAGGTTGCTGTCTCTTACCAGCTGCTTTTCCCTGCTTCTCTTATTTACATGGTCGTAGCCTTTGGTGTTTGGTCCTTTATGTGATTCAATTCAATTTGCAAACAGTACAAGAAAGGAATCCTTCTGCTAGGTTATTGAAGTACATCAGCTCACAGAAACATGCAGTAAGTGTTAGCACTACACTGCTGGTGCAAGAACAGGGTAGAATCATGTAACCAGAAGGAAGATGGCTCTCCCTTGGCATTAAGGAAATTTAAGTTGGTCAGCTATTTGTGGGACACAGCTGCCATTTGTTTAGATATTGCTGTGTGATTTGAGAATTTTTCCTCAGCTTTATATTTTCTTCCTAGAATTTAGAAAAAGGTGATACCAGGCTAAATATGACAGCTTTTGTAAGTCTGACTTCAGCCTTGGCCAGGCAGATGTTTTCTGGTACAGAAATGAGTAATGACCAAGCTAAACAAACAAAAAATCAACCCAAAGTGTCAGAAAATACTTTGATGTCCCTGCATATATTTCGTTCTTACACATTTTCTTCTGCTCAAGTAAACTAGAGTTTTGAGAGTTCTTAAGAGCCTGTCTGTATCAGTTTGATGGCTTCACAGAAATGCCTACTATTATTTGGGTTTTCTTTCTCAACTCTCTAACATTCTTTGCATGTTGTGGGATACTGGAGAGAAGGCTTATATTCTGGAAATCCTAAAATTATTGTAGAGTTTTTTCTTTGAGTTTTTTTTACTTGAGTAACTTCTGAAAAGCAGTTTTATCAGCATCCTACTTCTCAGGCTGTTTCACCTCACTGCAAGTTACAATAGAATGTTTTAAAGAAGGAAAACAAGTAATTATTCAAGTAGTTGCCCTTGCTCCTACACTGGTGTCATTATATATCACTGCTATTTTATTAATATATAGCTCTTTTCTATTTATGCAAAGGTTATGGGAATATTACAATTTCTAGTTCTTAAATCTGACAGCACTATTTGTCAAGTAGTATTGCTTCTAGACATCTGGCTGTATGATGCATGCTGTTACTTTGCATCTTCTTGGGATATCCTCTGGATTTCTCTGCTATTAAAACTCTACAAGTGAAAAGAAAATTCTGTTAAATAATGACTTCTAACAGTTTAAACTTCTATTTCTACAGGTTGCTCTAAAACTATGTATTCTCTTACCATTATTATCTTGATATGAGTGAGATAATTTAATTCTGTTTTTAATTCTTAGCATTTTGTCTAAATTTAAACCTTCAGTCAGTATTCTGTGAATTGGGAAGTTGAGGTGAGGGAGTAATCTTTACCGACTGTGATTCAGTCTAATTTATTTGCTTTTTTTTGGAAGGTTTTACCTTAGTGTTAAAGCCTGTGTTTTATTTCATTTAATCACATTGTATTGAGCCTAATGATAATTCTTACTAGAGAACAATTTTCTTGTGCATTTCTTATGCCTGTGCTCATCGAATACTTGCAAGCAATCACAGTCATAAATTTTTTAGGAGAGAAGAGACTGTAACATTCTGTTTGGCTTTTTACATAATATAAGCTATAGATCTTTTTTTGTATTAATTCTTGTCTGAAATCTTGTAGTATTTCTTGGTTTAGTCTTCAGTTCTGAAAGCTCTTCATGTTTGATGGCTGAAATGATTTGAGGAAAGAGTAAAAACTGAACTGCTGATTTGTGCACTTTCTACTTTGCCAGTGTAAAGCTCGGAGAAGGAATTCTTTGATACTGTAAATCTCAAACTGAGCATTTTGCTCCTGGTAATCTGTCTCTTAACATGATATTCGTGTATGCAAATCCCAGACTATACTGAAATTCTAATATAATTTTCTTTTTGGCAACTTGGTTAAAAAGAAGCAAGGGTACAATGCTTGTACTTGTTCAGGAATTATCTCTCAGTGGGATTTACTGTTACTCCATCCTCACTCTCAAAACTGTGAAGTACAGGGTACAAAGTGAGCAGCCTTGTTCCTTTTCTGTTCCAGTTGAGTGTAAATAAGGTGTAAAGGTAAGAGATTAGCTGTAGAATATATAACCATTTAAACAGATTTTAATCCCTTTGTTAACTTGGAATTCAGTGTAGGCCAATTTACTCCAAGTAGCTGCTCCTCAACCAAAGAACTCCTTTTGAAGTGATTCTGCTAAATAAGAATTTGGGAATTTAGTAATGGCTGTTGTTTTGGTTCTTACTGACTTTTGCTAGTGAAAAGTTGTCCCATTGATGTAGAAATTCAAGTTCAGTAACTAAAAAAATAGGTTCAACTTGATGAAAATGCTTCTGACAACCTTTGAAGGATTTCTTTATTTTTGTACACTTCTTTGTAGCCAGTATTTATTATCTGCATGTGTTTGGAACTATTTAAGAATTAATTTTATATTGAACTGGTTTGAATTTTTCCAGTTAGCATTAGAACCTGTGTATATTATCACTCTGTGATAAAGAGAGAAATTGCATGAAGTGTGGATATTTAAATACTCCCCATCTACTTGCTGCATGACTTAAACAGAGTTTTGGTGTTAGATCCTACTGGTTTTTTAGCATAAAAACACTCCTTGCTATTTCTTAGAATTCTTGGTTTAAGATGTTAGAGTGAAATTTTCCCAGTAAGGTAATAATTGAGAAATAAAGCATATTGGAAGCGTCTGTAACTATTTTCCTTAGATAGGCTTGTTGGTTTAAAAGGAAGAAGTAATCTATACATCTGAGATTCGTAACTTTGAAGTGCAAGTTACTGTGATTCTGTAAGGAATTTCCTTCCCTATAGGTATAATGTGTGTTGTTTTGCTTTGTTTTGTTTAATAGAATGATATGACACCAGTCCGGTTACAATGGGGAGAAATTCTTATGCCATTACTGAAGAAATACAAGTTGAACATAACATGGGGTGATCAGGATCTATTGAACATTATGTTTTTTCATAATCCAGGTAAATCCACATTGATTTTAAGTCCAACACTGTGAAGTTATCTTTTCCATGGTGGTCAAAAATCCAGGAAAATATTTTATTAGCAGGTTTTTGGGTGAAAGCAGTCACGGGATTATTCTTTAATTCTTTGAAAGCAATTGAGAGACTGCTGGAGCTTGCTAGAGTGTGATTAACTGTTAGACTTCAAAACAACTGTATAGAAATTTATAAAGTAGTCCTAAATAAATAAATAAATAAAGAGAAGATTGGTTTATTTTCAGAAACAATTTTGATACTTAACCCAGAGCTCTCATTTTTCTGCACAGAAAGTCTTTATGTCTTTCCTTGCCAATGGAATTACCGGCCTGACCACTGCATCTATGGAAGCAATTGTAAGGCAGCTGAAGAAGAAGGTATATTTATTCTTCATGGAAACAGAGGTGTTTACCACGATGATAAACAACCGACTTTTAGGGCTGTCTATGAAGCGATAAAGAATGTAAGTGTTTTTTGCATTGTACTAGTTATTCTTTTATGTATGTTTATCTATAGTGGTACATGTATTTTGTAGGTATGTTGATATTCATCTTGATTGCAACAAAGTAATTTTTTTCTCTTTTAAGGAATGTCAGGTGTTTCAGCAGTTTCTCCTTTATTGTTTGGATGGTGTCCCAGTATATTTATGTTTTGATGAGCATCTTTTGAAACAGTGTAGGCAATGTCTAGGTTAGGATTCTAAAACAATGCCTGTAGTTGTCAGTGTTTATTTAAAAGGCTTTATTCTCATTTATTTAATAAATCATCCAGTAAATTGTTTCCATGAGCATTTGGAGATCTTAGAATATCTGAATAGGAAGGGGCTGACAAGGATCACTGAAATCCAGATACCTGGCCCTGTGCAGGACCATCCCCAAGAATCACACCATATGCCTGAGAGCATTGTCCAAACACTGTGCTGGGCTTGGTGCTGTGCCCACTGCGCTGGGGAGCCTGTTCCAGTGCCCCACCCTCTGGGTGAAGAACCTTTTCCTAGTATCCAACCTAAACCTCCCATGACACAGCTTCAGGCCATTCCCTCGGGTCCTGTCATTGGTCACCATAGAGAAGAGATCAGCGTGTGCCCCTCCTCTTCCCTTCACGAGGAAGTTGTAACTGCAGTGAGGTCTCCCCTCAGTCTCCTCTCCTCCAGGCTGAACAGACCAAGTGACCTCAGCTGCTCTTCATACGGCTTCTCCTCAAGGCCCTTCACCATCTTTGCTGCCCTCCTTTGGACACTCTCTAATAGCTTTATGTCCCTACATTGTGGCTCCCTAAACTGCACACACTACTCAAGGTGAGGCCACACCAGTGCAGTGTAGAGTGGGACAATCTTTTTCTCCAGGCTAAACAAGTCATCACCATAAACTTCATTTTTCTGGAGATTTTAAAGTGCAGGAAAAATACCTTCTTCCCAAAGTTTGTATGTATTTACTGCAAGATTTTAATACTTAATTGTATCTAGATTTGGATTGTAAAAAATTTTTTTATATACTGTGATTTGACCTTTTCCAGAAATTCAGTGTACTAATACGTTGCTAAGCAACTAATATTAAATACTAAGCACGGTGACTTCTTTTCATTCTGCAAATAAGTCATCTAATAAACTATTTATCATTACATCTGTATACTCACTGAAGAGCTGTAAAACTTTGCACTGATGCACATTTTAATGTAGCAGGCAACTGTGTATGTATAACCTACAAAAATCAATAGTATATTTTAATGTTGCTTTGTCACACATTGTCATATAGATATAAAAATGAAGAAAAGTACTTTTGGGGGTCTGAGAATACATTGCAGGGAAAGTGATTGTGTTTCCATAAAAATATGATTTCTTTGTCTCCTTTGAGCATTGTCAAAAATGGAAGAAAAAATTATTTCCTTTTATTTATGGTCCCATTTCGTATATGAACATGTCAGAGAAAGTACGTAAACCCCTACTGATTCAATGGTAATCAGATGAACAAAATAATGTTACTTCAAAACGCTGTTTTAACTTACCATTTGTTTATGAAAAACATTGCACTGTTGAGTTAATGACAACTTTATTTCATGCCCATGTTGAACATAGTATGTGTTTGACCATCATTCAGTTTAATGAAACTTCAGTACCGCTTTTAATACTGATGTTTCATTATAATTTGATAAGAATTGTATTACTTAAAGGTTAGATGTCATTTGAGAAAGTTACTATACAACAAAAAAAATATCCAGAAATCATTTTAGATTTGTAAGATTTTAATTGGGTAAGGTAATTTTAAATTTCCTCCTTGCCTGTCTGAATACATTCATTTGCTTAACATTAAAAAAAAATCTTTCTTGTTAGGTTTATTGAAAGCATGAGAGTATATTTCTGTAATTTAGAGGTGTTTTTAAATTACTGCATTCAGAAGCCCTCGTGAGTTCTTGAAAACATGTAATAAGTCTATAGACAGAAAATATGATGCTGAAAATTTTTATAAAACTCTAATACCTCTGAGTAATGACAGTCTTCCATATTAACCTTAAATTTTCTTAACCTCTTTACAGTATTCATTTGGAGATGACCTGGCTCATTCGCTGTTGCAGCCCCTAGAACGGGAATTACAGAAAACCACACATACATACTGTGGAAGAGTATACAAAGTATTCACAAAGCAGCTAACAAAAAGCATAAGAGACTTGTATGCCAGAAGATCAAAGGGAAGGTGATTTTTAGGTCCCAGCTGAAGGAGACTGAATTAACGTAACTGGTCAAAAGGTGCAAGAATTCTATTACAGCTTGAATGGGCTCTTAGTGTGCCCAGAAAAAAGTTTACTAGCATACATAAAAATGAAGAAAATATTCATGTAATGAAGAACAGGAACTTTTTTCTGCAAAGGTGACTTTTTGGTCTTTTGAAGTTTAATCAGTGCTAATGTTTGTCTCGTATCTGATGATTTGGGTGTTACTGGCTTCTATGGTCAGTAGTTTTAGTCTGCATAATTCAGTTATCTAATGATAAATGAACAAGGAAGAAATGAAGATGGCTCTGTTTGGGAGTGTACCTCATATATTGTCTAAAATTCTCTTAAACTGTGAATGTAGCAATAACTGAGTCAGCAGCACTAACTTCACTTTAAAGGTGTGAGCCTTTATGTAAAGTTGTTTACAAGTGCAGAAAATACTCTCTTGTCAAAGAAATGTGTTCTAAACATTGACAATCTGTATGTGCCTTTATATGTTCATCTCTTACATGTTGAAGTACTGTTTTGACAATCTTGTTTCGTTTATCTCAGATGTAAACTGCACACTATAAATACGATTTTCTGAGAAATTAATGACTAGTATGTGATACTAGTTTTCTCTGTTAGTAAATACGGAGACTTTATATTAAAAATAATTTGTTTCAACATTGTAGAGCCATTAGCACCAAAAGGTAGAGCAGAACTGAGGGGTTTTTAAGTAAAAATCCACTTTGAAATTGCTTGTCTTACAATACTTTTAAAAAATATCATGGTTTTGCAGCTTTATAGAGCGTTTTGGAAGTAGAAAAAAAGCCCAATGGTGGAAAACTGTTGCTGTTGTATTTCCATACTAGGAATTATTACTTGATTATTGTTGTAGAGTATGTAGTACCTAAAAGTGAAGAGCTGTAGTAAGAGTTCTGATGCCTCATCAGACTGTGTAGTAGATGGGTTTCTTAGAGAATATATCTTGTTATAATATTTTTTTAATAAATGGCTTTAAAATAGTTTTGGGGCAGACCCTCACCTACATTAATGCATTACTGTCAATAGGGTGATAGTGATTTGCAACAGGTAAGGATTAGGTTTTCTCCAATTATCTTAGTGAAAAAGGAAAAACTTCTGTTTAAGTAATACAAACTTTTTCTCCAGAGGAAAACATGAAGAAAAGGGCTGAATTCTAGTGTTACAGTAAAATATTTAAACTTGCATGGTATGAAATGTATTTGTAAAGTATATTTGAACTTAGATAACCTAAGTGAGATGAAGTCTTCATAAAGTGAGCTTTTGGATTCCAGGAAAGTTCTTGTGTGTTGAACGTGGAGGATCCACTCACTGACTTGCACCTTCGTCCCAACCCCATTTTAGAAGCTTGATTTTTGCAGCTGTTTCCTTGTCAAAGATAGACTGGCTCTGACTTCCAGATCCATGTAAGCTGGAGAAATGCTTTAGCAGTACAAAAACACACTCCACTGTCAGCAGAGTTTGTATCGTGCTTCTAATTTCCCTGCGGGCTCAGGGTATAAATTTTTGGGATGGACTCTAGGAAGCAGTCTGCCTCTCACGTTGGTCTCTTTTCCTTGCTGTGTAACCTTTTGAAGCCTGAAAATGTAGAAATCTGTGTGAAGGTGAATACTGTAACTGACTGATTTTACAATATGCAGTGCATTATTTTTTTACATAAATACTGATTTTTATATCAATTTGTCTTCAGCTTTCCTTTTTACTTGTACTGTGTGTATTTAAAAAAAAAAAATCTTTCGACCTGTTTTTTGTGTTTGTCTTTGAAGAAACTTCCAGTTTTGAATTTATTTTTAGTATGCTGTAGACGTGTCAAGATACTCTTAAAACCTAATGGGCCATTTAAGAAAAAAAAGGGGAATGTGGACATTAGCAGCAGTCTTTCCACTTAAATTTCAAATTTTGTGGGGGAATAGAACAAAAAGAATTCATATTGATGCCTATTGTAGAACAGAAATTCTTACCTTGTACTTATGTCTAAAAATGTTTACTTAGCATATTACAAATAGCAGAATATGTCCTTATGCCATAGGTTTTGATTAATTTTTTTAATATAAATGAAAACTGCTCACCTCTGGTTACCTCCAGGTAACACTCATGAACACTTTAGAAAACTTAAAAAAAAGCGAGTAGCTTCCATTAAGTAATTCACCAGAGTATTTGTCTCTCAAATACATTTTTAGTTCTCTAATCCCTGTGTTTTAAATTTAGAAAAGCAAAATACCTTTACAAACAAAACAATGTACCTTTACAAACAAAAAACCAAATCTGCCTTATAAGGGAAACATTTGGAGAGACTAAAAAGACTGGGAATCCAGGTAATGTGATAGAAACCAGTTATGGTCCCAAACATTTCAATGCCTGATTTGAAAGGTTAGATGCTTAGAAGTGTAGGAGCTTACATCTAGCTTGGGAATCCTTATTGCTGTCTAGTTTTAGAAACATTGCTTTTTCTACAAACATAGTGAGTAACCAAAAAAATAGGAGCTAACAAATTACAGACCTTTAGGAATCCCATTTTTAATGATTTATTTATTTATTATGATGTTATTATAAAGTGTAAAGTTTGATAGGAAAATGTAAACATCAGGAAATGTACATTCTGGTTAACTGAAGATAAATCTATCTTCGTCATGCTTGATATGTCTCTATGTCACAGTGCCATTATTCTGTCTCTTTTAAAGGGGTCAAAGCCTCATGGTAAAGAGATCTCTGTGAAGATGTTATCTTGTTGGGATGAACTTCTGTCACTCTTTGTAGACAGTGTCAAAAGCAAGCTATCCCTTAATGGGACGGAAACATCCTTTTGTATGGTGCTTGTGCCACTGCTGGTTAATAAGGCTGTATAAGCCTTATGGAAATGTCTGTCCAGTTATTTGTAGTTTTGCCGAAATTTAGACTGAGATGACCTTTAATGCCAGTTGAATTGGTTTTAGTAAGCTTTTGGTTTAAGTTTAGGAAGGTTAAGAAAAGAGGTTTAGAGAGGGAAAAAATATTTTTCATTATTATTTTAAACGTAGTTTAAAAGAGTATGGAGTTGTCTTGTGCTGGTTTTGACCTAAATTTGGTCAAGTTGTAAACTGGTAAAATGCTGTTTGGAAGGCTGAACTGTCAACATATTTCTTACTTTGTACCAGATATCTGTCCATACCAAACATACTCCAATCACCCAGGCTTTCCACACTTCCATCTGTACACTTTACATAACAAAATGACTGAGAAGCCAGCTGCCTTTCTTTTCGTAGTCCCAAATTGTGCTTCCTGTCTACACAGCACGGAAAAGGAAGTAGCTGCTCCAGTGGTGGGAGGAGGATATGGTCTATGTCTGCTTGGAAGGTTTAGAAGTAGAACATGTAAGAGGTATTGCTGAAGGTGTAATGTGTTAGCTGTGTGTGCATTATTGGGCTCCTTCTTTGAGTGGGAATAGCAATGAAGTACTGCTGTTTATTAACTCATGTATGGCTGTGATGGTGTTTGTGGCAGATTAAATGGGGTGAAACTGAGCAGTAAGGTACTTTAGCTTGTCTGTAGGAAAACACTAGACTTCTGGTTTGTTTTGCCTGGTTTATAAAGGTGTCTCGAAATGTATAGACATATATAGAGTTTCCGCTCCTTAGAAGTCTTAAGTTATTTTTCATTTTCTGTTTTCTGGTTCAAATTGAAAAATTTTCAACTGTCAAACAGGTTTAACAATATCCATTTACTGACGGTATGATTTATTTTTTTTATTTGATTAAGTGGAATACTCATGTATAATTTAAATGAATGTATAGGGCTTTTGTCCAGATTTTTTTAGTAAATTTTCAGTTTTGAATAGTTATTATTTTAACATTCTGTCTCACGGTATCTAATGTGATTATAATAGTTATCGTGGCTTTCCGGGCCACCTCACCACTTTGTGAATGAATGGCATTTGAAACAGCTCCAGTAATTTTGTGTGTTAAAATAAGTTGCAGGGACCTGTAATGTGGATGTATGACTTCTATTAGCAGAAAGTGGATTCTTCTGTAGCAGAGACAGTAGAAGTATGAAGTAATGGGAAGGTGCTTCTCATCACCATGGATCTTGCAGAAAATCTTGTATCTGTCTTACGGGGTTGTTGTTGTCAGTCTGAGCATTTTTCTATGCACAGGAACTTGGAAGTGATTTTTCTGTTTTATTTCTAATCACTTTGAATATCTTCTGTTTCACTTTGGAAGTTCAGTTTTGTCCAGCTGCATTTTTCTGTATATTTGAGAAGAATAACTGAAATTCCTACAGAGTTTTGCACAAATAACAGCCAAGGTACTTGCTCAAGTTGTCAAAATGGGCAAAGCATGAACCCAGAACTAAACGTGAGTGTATGCACCCTAGGTTCCCTTACGAAAACAAAAATAGTTGTTTGATCTGTTTAAAACTACAGAGAAACGTTTAACAACTTGCTTTCTGTATTCAACTGCCAAATCTTAAGTAATGAAGGATAATTTCCTATAGAAATGCAGGTTGCCTCACAATTGCATTGTAGTCCTAGTAGAGTACTCAAAGCCATTATTCAGGTTTCAAAACAGAAGATGTTTGCAGAGGTAATAGTGAATTTTCCACTTCAGGAAGTGAGGAGGAAATCACATTTTAAAGTAGTTCTCAAAATCTCTCTCTTGTAACCATTTAGTGGATCTATGTAAGAACAGCTTGTCCTCCAAAGTTGTCATGAAACTTAAGATATGTTGGTCTCCAATGCCTTTTCAAGACTTTGTGGGCCTATGATAATTTTAAGTTTCTTGAAGGAATTTTAAGTAATTGGAAGTTCTTGTGTTAAAGTTCAGTTGTGCCTCTTTAGTTTTCTGCTTGCTTTACGCACAGCTGCAGTCAATTCTTGAGAGAGTCCTCATTTAAACTTACGAATGTGCATCTTGTGTATGTTTGCTGGCAAATTTCTGCAGGGCTTCTTTATGTTCCCTTCTGCCTTTTCCCTGCACTGCTTTTAAAAGATAATCACTAAGCTCTTCTTTCATTTGAATGCTTATAAAAATTGCAGGAGGTATTATTACAGGTCTCTTTGCAGAAACCTGTAATTAAAGGAGGACCTGTATTCCTGCTGTGGTTGGGTTTTATTTTTTCTTTACCTTCAGACTGCTCTTTGATGATGTTCAGCTAGGAGGAATTTTGCAGCCATTAGTAAAGTCATTATGATTCCTGAGTAATCTTCTGGTAGTTTCTTCCCTGAATATCTCTTCTCTTATGACAGATGCATGTCTGCTGCCTGCCTACTTGACCTATATGATTGCAGGTTTCTTTAATGAAAGCAATGGTCATCAGTTCTTTTAAATTGGATTTTAAATGCTTATCCTATATCCTTTATCTGGGTGCCACCTTAGTTGCACAAACCAGGGACCCAGTCTATTTCCATTTACAGATTATAGAATCACAGAATGGTTTGGGTTGGAAGGGATGTTAAAGCTCATCCAGTTCCAACCCCTTCTCATGGGCAGGGGCACCTCCCGCTAGACCTGGTTGTTCAAAGCCCCATCCAACCTGGCCCTAAACATTTCCAGGGATGGGGCATCCACAACTGCTCTGGGCAACCTGTTCCTGTATCTCACCATCTTCACAGTATAGAATTTTTTCCCTAATACCTAATCTAAACCTGCCCTCTTCCAGTTCCCTTATCCTGTCACTAATGCCTTGGTAAAACGTCCCTCTCCAGCTCTCTTGCAGGCCCCCTTCAAGTACTGGAAGGCTGCTGTAAGGTGCCCATCTTCTATTTAATTTCCTCGTTTTAGTTGCCAGCTAATCCATAGAAATAAAATAGTGATGTAACAAGGGATGCACAATTTTTCACAACAGAAGGTAGAGAACTACAGATTTCTGAGATACAGTTAACTATTTTGAAATAGTTCTCTATCCTTGTACCTAATTTCCTATTTGGTGGGTGTAAGGATTACTGTCCTTGGTTTGTCAAATCATTTGACTTTTCCTGTGTCAGCCCCTTATGTGGAGGGATGGGCAAATAACTCTTAAAAGACTGATTACTGTGAATTCTAAGGAAAAGAACTGTAACTTGTCACCATAGATCCTTAGTATCACCCTACCTAAACTCTTTGAAACTAGAAATAACTGCCCCCTTGCTGCTGTATTGTACTGGTTTTACTTGTTTCTTAATGGTCATGCTAAAAGGGGAAAGGAAATGATGCAGTTATTTTTATTTTCTTGTTAGTTCCTGGCCTGCTGTCTTTAGAATTCTGCATGACCCTTAAAAGCCAACAGCCAAAACCCAATTTCAGAGTCTGGGTCAAAGCCAGAGATTAGCACATTAACACCCTCATTTAGGAACATGGGCCATGGGCCTTGCTCATAGATTAGACATCAGGACAGTTTCCTTGCACTGTTTTACCAGAACAGGTCTGCAAAAGCAGGACTTCTCAAATCTGATATAGTTTGTTGCTGTTTTAAGAGTGCCAAATTTGTAAAATACAGGCATGTTATATTCCCATAGTAAGTCTGTTGAAGCCTTCAAGCATATAATCTAAGCCTACAGTCTTTAAGTATTATGACTACTTTTCAAGGTACCAGTTGAGCTAATATTGTTACTCAAATTCCCCTTCCTTTCCTCTGTGCTCTTTTCCACAGATAAATTATTGATTTGTCTCCTTAGACCAAAGCAAAAATTTGGGAATTTGCTTTAATAAATGTTCACTTGAAACCAAACAGAATTTTGCAAGGGGGGAAGAGAGACTGTGAGGTTTGTTGGCTAGGGATTGTTTCTCATTTCAGACCTCTCTAAGGCCATGGAGTACAAATATGGGGCTTATCTGTGGCTTTCTCACCACTTGGAGAAGTGCTAGATTGTGCTGTCTTTAATTTTCTCATTACTAGCATTGAACACTGATAGCTAAAGATGCTTTTTGTGCCTTCCTAAGTGGCCTTTCTATTTTATGCAGCTTGTATTAAATTATTAAACTGAGATGAGCAATTTATTAGCATTTTCTATTACCTTCACTTTCCCTCCTGTTCTTCCTTTGGGTCATTTAATATCATGCCCTCATTTTCAGAATTATAATCTAGGTACAACAGGTCCATTTTTCCTTCTATGTCTTATGAATGTTAATGTTCTGCCAGTCATTTTGGTACGCATTTTACTAGAGTAATTCACATTAAATCAGTCTGTAATATTTGTAAGAATAGCTTTGGAATACAAAAGTAGATGTGGAAGTTACCCTAAACTGCAAATCTTTGCAGTTGAATTAATGAGTATTTAGAGCTTGTTTTTTTAGGCTTCCAAGAAAATTAAAGCAGTATAATCAGTTTTAACTCATGGTTTAAGACTAGGAAATCAAATTTAATTAAAGCTGATGTTTTAGCCTTATAATGCTGACCTACTGTGTCTCACTGGTGCCTAGGTAACTCTGGTTGCCTATTGGATATAACTTCTGTCAAGTATTCAATGCAGTTCTAACTAGTCACTGGTACTGCTATTTTTTTTCATTTTAAAATATTTTGCTATGTTTTGCATTATTCTTTTGTTTAACATTTTTATGCCATGGATAATATTATTCAAGGTGAATTTGGATTGCAGATCTAAGCCCAAGAAATAAAAAAACCCAATTTTGCTACCCAAAGTCTGTTATGTACGTTTGTCTTTTGATTTGATATTATTCACCAGTCTTGTGGGTAAAATTAATGCTTTGGGGGTTTACTGCCTCTCATCCTTTCTACTTGCTGTTCCTGGTTTGTCTCTTTTCTTCACTACTCCTCCAGTCTACTTGCTGCCTGTCTTCTCCAGGAGTTGATGTCACTCTACCTTTCTGATTTTCTGGCTCTCGCTGGCTGTTGTATGTGTCCTGCCACCAGGTCTGTGCTTTCAGAACTGTGTGATGTAATAAGGTAACTGTACTAGTTCAAGGCAGAAGGGTTTCCTGGAGCAGGCCTGCTGCTTTCTCCACAGAGCTACTGCATGAGCACCATGTCTCGGCATCTAAGCGTGTTCTTGACCCAGTGTAGTTCATAAGCAGTGCTGTGTGTTTATTGACTGTAACTTGGGGAATAAATTTAGTTTCCCTTTCAGCTTTGTATAGACTCTTACAAATTTTAACCATCTTTGTTTTTCTGTAGAGATAAAGGCTTTTTACTAGAGGCGTGCTTTCAGGAAGAAAGCTTGGCTGTTGAAGCCGTTGCAATTAAAAGGAGGTGATCTGAGCCATTCTGCTTGCCTGAGGCAGACACGCTCAGCAGGGCTTCGGGGAACAGCGTGAGCACCTGGCTGCCAGGGCACCTGGTGTGCAGAGAAGGGCTTGGTCTCTGCCCTGTTCCTGTAGGTGCTGGACAACCTCTAAGGAAGAAGCAATCTCAACTCTTCTTTCTGTGAAGGTACAAAGAGAGAAAATTGATTTATGACTTCAAAAGACCCAAACAAAGTTTTAGAGGGATTGCAGAATGCAATTGAATGCACAGCATGTAAAATTGTTCTGGCTGAAAAATTAACAGCTGCAAATAGCCCATTGAAACACAGGATTTTGAGAAGTACCTTCTTCACTGGTCCATAAAAACAATGAATAAACTGAGCAAAAATTAGTGATGGATACTGCTCAAAAACTAGATCAATATCTTATTTTTGCATTAATCCTATTTTGCCTGTTTTGATTATTCTTTGCCCAGAAGGATAGGATGTAATTAATGACAATTGATTTAACTTGAAGAATAAAGCATTAACAGTTTCCTATTGTAAGAAAAATGAAGCAACTAGCAAATATTCTGTATTTTTTATGTGCTAGACCTCAAGCAGTCTCTAAATTAGTTAGAAGTCAGTTTATTAGTGTGCATTTTTCAAAGAATACATTGGGAAGTTTCATTTATTCATACAAAAAATACTTATTTTTATAAATTTTAGAGTCCAAATTTCAATTAATACCTTTTTGCAAAATACACATATTTTGAGGACACCACATCCTGTGCCATAACTTTATAACTGTTAGATATGAAAGTGCTTGTTCTCCGCATGGAATAGTATTGTGTCTCTGAAAAGGTGTAATTTTTAAGGAGTAGGTTGTGGTGCCTTGTGTATACTAGCACTCTTCATTTCCATCTAAATTATGACTCTCTGAGGATGCCATTTTTTTTTTGTGTGTCAGTAAAGCAAGTGTCCATTACAATAAACAGCTCTGGAAACTAGAGAGAATTTTGTCATGATACCCACTGGCACCTTGGCAGGCATTATAAGAGACAAACTGAACTGAGTTTCTTAAACAGAACCATTTAGCAGTACTGTGCCTGACTGAAATCACTGGCTCACTGCTTCAAAATACTATATATGCACAAAGGAAATAAAGTAATACGCAGTCTTTAACAAGAAGGATAAATACAGACCTTCTGACCTCTTCAGAAATCCTCCCCTAATTAGTTTTACTCCTGAAAGTAGATGCTTCAGAAACTCCTTGAAGTCCATTAAGGATGTTGCTATTGATTTAATATGAAAGTGCTCAGATACCCCAGCAATGGATGGCAGCATAAAGCATTGATAAATCAATTAATAAAGTTTGGCCTGGGGGGGGGAGGATGTTAGTTCATCTAGTCTCATCAGCTGTATATCACAAACCATCAAATTTCTCCCTGTTACAGCTGTAATGAACCCAATAATTTATTTTACCAAAGCGTAACTTGTGTCCAGCTAGCCCATGCCTTTCAGAGAGATGTCCAGTCCTGGTCTGAGTGCATGAAGAAAGAAAATGCTTCCCTTTGCCTGTTTGTTGCGATGGTTCGTTGTTCTCCCAGTGATGTGTGTGTCTCGTGTCTCATTTGAATTTTTTCTGGTGTTAGGTTTCAGCCATAGATTCTTTTTATGCTTCTCCCCACTAGGTTAAAGAGGTCCTTAATATCCTGCAGTTTCTCCTTGTGTTGATACTTAAATGTAGTAACCAAATCACTTCTCAGTTTCGTTTTGGATAAGTCAAACAAATTGAGTTCATGAACTTTTACTCAAACACATCTCTTAGGTTTTGTGGCTCTTTTTAATACCTTCATCAGTTTTCCAGATGCTTCCTTAAAATATGGGCACAGCATAAAATACGGTATACAGGATATCAGTATAGTTAAGGATTTGGTAATTTTAATACATAGGTAAAATTTTCCTAGTAATTTCTGAATTTGTACATTGAGTGCTCATGTTAGCATACTTTCCATTCCTGGGCTTAGATCTTCATTCCTTGCTGTGGGGGAATTTGTCTTTGTTAAAATGAGCCAAGCCTAATACAGTTTCATCACAGTAATGCAGATTCAGCTGTGGAATTGCTGCAATTATCACTGTTTATCATCTTACCAGGTATTGTCATCTGCAAACTTCACCAGCCATGATTTTATATTTACTTCCAAATTACCAGTGAAAGCTTTTAATAATGTTGTTCTTCATAACATCACTGGAAACAGCTCTTTGATAACGATTTTCTGTCAAATCTTATTTGTTGAGAGAGGCCAGTTAATCTTGCAGATTTTTTGTGTTCCTGGTTTTTCTCTGCTTAGCATAATTTCAGTTTAATGGAACAAAGAAATATATTCAGGAATAAATATAATTTTTTTGGACAAGCTTTATTTTCTTGGAAAGCATGTTGATTACTTCTGATTGTAGTATTTTCTTCTAGTTTCTTTCCAGATAATTGTATTGCAACTTTTAAAATATTTTTTTTTGTGTGACAATTTTCTCATAGTAGTCTTAACTAAAAGTTACTCAGTATTTTAAATAATATTAAAATTATTTATGTCGTTTTGTGGAGTTTTCTGGGAATTCTAAGATTTATTGAACCTATTAACAGCAGCATTCTTCCAGAAATTCTTTCATGGTTTCGTACTGTATATGGTCTAGATCTGCTGATTTTGAAATGTTTTTACTTGGTCAATGTTTGCTTAACTTTCTTCTGGTTTGCTAATGGACAAGAAAGTATTTCGACACTCGCATGCGATGCAAACATATTTTAGTTCTGAATGCAGAAGACTTACTTGAATGCCTTCACATTATTAACAACATTTAAAGTAGTAATGAACACAGTTTCAATTTCTTTTGTTCTTAATTTATTCCCGAAATTACATCATTGTATCCCCCTTAATTGCGAAGGGAGGTGGTGGGAAGAAGTGTTGCTTTTCAAGTCAGTTCACTGGTAAGCACAAATACCATAATATCATTTTAGAGCTGGTATCTTGGAGATTGGAGTGTTGGAGTGATGTCTTGCCAAAACAAAGGAGATACACCAGTCGTGCATTCACTTTGGGGTCATGCTACAAGGTTCTGAAAGGCTGTGATATAGTATTGAGTCAAACAAAAATTCAATACCCCTACCCCTATCTCTCTTTCTCTCTTTGTTTTGTGCACAAAGTTGCCTGTACATGTGTAGTACAAAGACACAGGGAAGAACATTCCTTCCCTCATCTTCTAGTTTTTTAATACCCAGGTTCGACATAGAAATGGAAGAGAAAAAGTAACTTCTGAGACTTGAATAATGGATGTTGCACCCTCTTCCCATGGATGTGAAATAGCTGGTAAACTGAATAAGAAGTACCTTTCAGAGCTTAAGCAGCAGAAGTAGGAGAGTAGCTCCTAGAACTTCTAAAAATGTCTTAGAATAACAGGAGGAGTGAGGTAGGAACAGACCTCCAGCCCCACTGCCTAGGCAGGGCTACGTAGAGCTGTTTGCCCAGGACTGTGTCCAGTTAGCTTCTGAATATCTCCAAGGACAGAGACTCTACAACCTGCATGGACAACCTTTGCCACAGCTTGATCACTCTCACTGTAAAAAAAATGTTCCCTGATGTTCAGAGGGAACCTTCTGCATGTGAGTTTGTGCCTGTTCTTGTTGTTAAAATTACTGAAAATCAAACTCTTCAGGTAATGTACATAATGCCCATTCTCTTCACACAGCAACAAGGAGAAACCATGCTGGCCAGGCTAGTACCTGGTTCAGAACAGAGTTTGTGTGTTGCAGTTTATTTTCTCCTTAAAGTTAACAGTCTAGTTATATCATCTTAGCAAATTACTAGGAAATAAACAGAGTATGAACTTTGAAGGAATGAGGATGTTTTTCCATGCAAACATTTCTGCTACTAATAGTACATTCAGTTTATTTCCAGAGTGCTCTAGCTTTTGTCTCTAGTGCCCTTGAACTGGCCTGTAAGTTACTTTTTATACAGCAATCCTTTGAGTTGCAAACTTGTATTGATACAAAATTATGTAATTGTTGCTAATGGTCTTATGCATAGCTATATTGGATAACAGTTCTGAAATAGCTCATAGTTATTTCTGTTGAATTCATGTAAAACTTAGGTGCAACTCAGTTCTTTTTTCTCACTGTAGTGATATTGAACCTCATAACTTTCTAATGGAAGAGATGGATTTTTGACTGTTGTTTATACAATATCCCAGGTACTACTTTTCAAATGTTCTTTGGTGCTACCTGCTAGGACCCACCCCTGAGGTGGATTGGAGCACAGCATCCTGCTGCTTTTGCAAGTGGCCAATTGTTTGAGTGATTAACTTTTAACATTTCAGTCTCTCACACTGCCTAATGAGAGACTTGTGCATCAGGAAATTTGTATCTCCTTTACTGAAATCATGTGTTGGATTCGTAACATCAAACTTCTCTGAATTAATGGTTCTAGACCACCATTTAAAGGAAATTCTGTAACTTGATTCATCTCATCCGAAGGTGGACATATAATGTGAGTCAAAGAAATTTTACTCTCATAGCAGTTGTTTTTTCCCTGCTAATAGAGACTAGGAACTTAGCTTAGAGGCAAGTGCCACAATGCAGATTCCTAATGTGAGCTAAGGTGAATTGCAGCCAAAGCCGGATACATTTAAGATTTATTCCTTGCCATTCCAAGTATTTGTGAATATGTCCAGGAAAGAATTTTTTTCCCTGAAACACTTTTTGAAATTATTTAAATGCTAAGTGTTGGTCTATGGTTAAAGAGAAATCAGTAGATAGTAAGTGACACATGTTCCGCTTCCTGGCAGGAAAACATCCTGTATCAGGGTTTCTGATGCAAATACAAATGTAATTATTTTTTTCCCCCTAGCTAATATATCTAAAAAATCTGCTCTGTGTTACTCTTATTAGTTACTCTTGTTAGTAACCTCTAAGGTAATCTAACAACAATCAGTGAAGTTCAGATAGGATGTTAGAAAAAGGTTCTTCACTGATCAGTCACTGGAACAAGCTCCCCAGAGAAGTGGTCACAGCCCCAAGCCTGTCAGAGCTCAAGGAACATCTGGACAATGCTCTTAGCCATTGGTTTAGTTAGTCCTGTGAGGGGGAGAGGGTTGAGCACAATTATCCTTATGGGTCTTTTACAGCTTGAGATATTCAGTGATTCTAAAGCAAATTATCTTCAGGTCAACTGACTGTTGCAGCATCTACACATTACATCTGTAGACTATTGCTGATCTGAGAGTTTTGGCTGATACGTGACGTATGGTAACCTCTACATCTTCTCCTCCGTCAGCATTTCTAATTCTGGCTGCTGGTTTGTTTCCCAAATTCCTTTTGATCACAAAAGAAGGCCTTTGTGTAGGTAATGCATAATTAAAATAAAAAAGTACTGAACTTCAGAGACTGATAGAAGGCCCTTCTGCCTTTCATTTCTGGGAAGTAATCCATCTATGCCAACAAAGCTAATTAGGAAGTTTCCACAAGTTACTGTCTTTTCATTTGTGCTCTGTGTACGCTCATAAGTACTGGCTAGACAGCAGCTTGAACAAGTTTCTGCCAAATACTCACATGCGAGATCTGCATTCATTTTCAGCATTGTGGAAACAATATTCACTACCTCCCTCCTACTGTGATACAGGGTTGAATAGACACAGAAGGCCAAGTAACTGAACTTCTGGCCAAAGGTAACTGCTGAGGTATCTCCAGGGAACTACAAGCCTTCAGCCTGACCTCGGTGCCAGGGAAGGTCATGGAGCAGAGCATCTTGAGTGCTGTCATGCAACATGTACAGGCCAGCCAGGGAATCAGGCCCAGCCAACAGGGCTTAAGGAAAGGAAGGTCCTGCTTGAGCAACCTGAACTCCTTTTGTGACAAGGTAATCCACTTAGTGGATGGGAGAAAGGCTGTGGATATCATTCACCTGGACTTCAGTAAAGCCTTTGATACTGTCTCCCATGGCGTTCTCCTGAAGAAACTGGCCTCCCATGCCTTGGACAGCTGCAGTCTTCACTGGGTTAAAAGCTGTCTCAATGGCCAGGCCCAGAGAGTGGTGGCGAATGGAGTTACATCCAGCCAGCAGCCAGGCACCAGTGGGGTTCTCCAGGGCTCAGTATTGGGGCCAGTCCTGTTTAATGTCTTCATCAGTGATTTGGACAAGAGGATTGAGTGCACCCTTGTTGGAGTGAGAGCTCCTCTGGAACCAGGCCTAGAGGAAAGCCAAAGCACAGGGGTTGAATTAAAACCTTTGGATAAGCTGAGATACATGAAGTCACACCAAAGTGAAATAGAAATATAGATTTTTAACTTTTAGTAGAAATATATGCAAAGTACTTTGAACATTGAAACACTGCAGTAAAGAGACCTAAAGCACAGTTCTTACTGCAGCAGTGTTACCCTTTTACAGAATTTCTCTACTTTAGACAAAACATAGATGGAACTATACTGCTCACATTTTTTAGATAGAGTGTTCACATAAACAATAAGAGCTGATAGAAACCATATATGCAAATCTGTGTAATACCTGTGCAATGCTTGTGTAAGATTTATGACTATTAGAATTAGACCAGGATAGGTTAATAAAAAAACCCAGAATCATGTGTTAATTTTATTGGTCAGTTAACAAATATACACTTCTGTAAATTTAGGGAGGAAGAAGAAACTGGTTTTGCTTGCTGTTGGTCTGCTGCTGCTGCTGCTTGGTTTTATTTTGTATCCCCTTCAGACTCTGCCTTCAGAAAACTATGTGACTATGAAGTAAAGAACTTTAGCAGAACAGCGGCCTTCTCTGCTCTTTCACCCTCAGCCGAAAGGGAGGGTGTCCCATTAAAAGCTCAACACACCCTCAGTAAGTTTGCAGATGACACCAAGTTGGGTGGGAATATTCATCCACAGAGGGATCTCAACAGGCTCGATCGATGGGCTGAGTCTGATGTATTGAAGTTCAGGGCTGAGTCCTCTACATGGATCACAACCACCCCACACAATGCTGCAGACAGGGAAGAGTGGCTGGAAAGTGGCCTGGTGGGAAAGGACCTAGGGGTGCTGGTCGACAGCAGCTGAACGTGAGCCAGTGTGTGCCCAGGCGGCCAAGGGACTGTGGCATCCTGGCCTGTATCAGGAGTAGTGTGGCNNNNATCAGGAGTAGTGTGGCCAGCAGGAGCAGGACAGTGATTGTCCCCCTGGACCTGGCGCTGGTGGCGCTGCACCTTGAGTGCTGTGTCCAGTTCCCCCTGAGAAGGAAGGAGCCACAGAGACATGTGAGGAACTGACTGCTGCCCCCTTTCGTCATCCCCCTGTGCAGGGGCAGAAAAAAGGGAGAAACGAGGGGTGACCTTGAGCCTGGGAAGAAGGGAAGG
>VXBT01008759.1:257248-309196 GCA_013400235.1 Oriolus oriolus | reverse complement strand
ATCATTTAAAAAGTGAAATGAAGTGGGGAAGCAAATTGGCCTGGCTTTTATTTTTGCATCATGGAATTATAGAGCTTGCAAAAGATAGGGCTCCAGCCTAAACAGAGTAAGCAACAACATTTTGACTCAGCCCTCTCTTCCTAATTCCTCATCTTCTCCAGTAAGCCTATGTGAGCTGGTAGGATCATCTCTAGGAGAAACAGGCAATTGTTTCTTCAAGCCCATCCATTCCTGAGACCAGCAGGAAAGGTCCATTTCTTGTTTGTAACTCAGTTTTGTACCAGTGTCATTCCACTGAAATAAATGCAGGCAATTTGGCTTTTAGTCCATTAGATATACTATTAACACAGAAACACATGTGCAAGGACTGGGCTGATACTTTTCTGAACTAAGTGGAAATATTATAATTGGATGCCCAGGAAAAATTTTTTTAATGACTTTTTTTTAACATTGAAGTAGCAGGCAAAAATAAATATACAAGGGGAAACACGAGTAATTTAAAAGACATTTTCATGTGAAATGATGTTTATTCACTGCTCTTTTTTTTAATGTGAAATGGAAAATTTCTTATGCTTTTGGTAATTGGATTGAGCTACAACTGTTGTTTCTGATGCTAAAGATGTACTAAGGCTCAGCTTACCCTAAACTCTGGACCCAAAATATAAGTACAAACCTTCACTGACTCATGATGCAGTTCTCCTTTTACGGGCAAGCAAGTCTTAGCCTCTGTGAGGTGCAGGACAGCTGTATATGCAAGATATGGATGGTTCTGCATCCTCTCCCCGCGGCTTTTCTCTGATTTTGCACTGTTTCAGGCTTGCATGGAGAGCCAGGGCATGGCTTTCCATCTTCTGGTGCCCTGCAGTGTGCTGCACCTCAGGTGCCCATCCTCGGGGCCTGGGTGGCTCAGCAGGTGGCTGGCAGCACACACACCAGTACTGCTCTCAGCCTGCACAGGGAGCTCTGCACACATCACCTGTGTGTCAGCATGTACAGGGGCTGCTTGCTGAGGTGGCAGATGCCCTGCTCTCCCAGCACAGCCATGGGCAGGAACAGGTCTGAGAACTGAAAACCAAAACCTCCCCAGGAAAAAAAAAAACCATTTCTAATTGTTTGGAAGTGCCCTGTATTCATTGCCCAGAGGCAGACAACAGTGGATGGGCAGGCTTCTCCCCAGTGACTCAAGGGCTGCAGTTGCTCGTTAGCTGAAGGAAGATGTGTCATTCTGGGGAAAGCATCACGTCACTCTGGGGAAAACATCACCCACTTTTGGCTGTATTGCCTGACACCCAAGGATGTGGCAACAGAGAAATGTGATAGCTTAGCAAGAGAGGCCAAGTGAAAACCGAAACATGTCTGTACTTGTATGGAAGAGGGATTCTCAGATATTTTCTTTCACTTCTTTTACTCTCAAGTTTCCTTTTTTCACTATAGTCAAAAAAGAGTAACTATCTCACAAGCAATAACCTCAATCAGCTGCAGATGTTTGCCTCTGACAAAGTCTTTATATTGCACACATTTCCTGTCAGGACGCACTGTGTTTCTCACCACAACTATAGTTAGAAGGATTGATACTCTGAGTGGCTGAAAATTTGCTCTGCGTCCTCTTCTGAACTCTCTGGTCTGTGAGAATCACCTCTTGAATACATCCTTGCTACTACGCCTTCTAATATCTCCTTTCAGCTTTAGGAGCGCTCAGTCACTCAGTTCTTTGGATCTATCTCCTGCAGTGTGGTTTCTGTGCCTATCTCCTGTTTTGGATCCCAAAGGCTGTCCCTTATCTGACCCACATTTTCTGGTGGACAATCTGGCTGTGGCTTGTCTCTCTTAGCGGAGGATGCAATGTAACTTAATGGCAGTGCTACTGCAGCATGCCCACAGAACAGTGAAAGCTGTACTATCTCCAGGATGCCAAGGACTCCTCTGCAGGAGCTTGAATCCAGTGCTGGACCTGACTACCAGTGCCTTGTAAAGACCAGTGCCACCTCAGGAGGTAAGGGTCATGGCTGATACACTACAGAGAAGAAGAGAGAGGGAAGTGTTTGGTTTAACTTAGTGTATGTGGAGGCAGCAAAGGACAGGGAGTCACTGGATCAGTTTGGAAGAAAGGCCACAGGGATGGAGATGTTTTATTCAAGAACTATATGAAGAATCAGTCACTGGCAACATCACCAGCCTCTTGTGAGCTGCATGGTAGATGGATCTCAGGGACCTCAGACACATCTGACAAGCAGGGATAATTTCTACAGATGGCAGTTGTATTCCTGATGTTCACTCACTGTTGGGAGAGGCCAATATTGCTCAGGAGAAGGAGAGATTTGAATACTGAGGGAAAGAAAATGAATGAAATGATTCAATAGCAGGCTGAGTCTCTGCTAGTGAAGATGCTGGAAGCTGTCAGAGGGTGTCCCTGGACAAGGACACTCAGACCTCTATGTTATCAGAATATATGTGTGCCCACTTCAGGCTAAGACACATATCACTCTCCAAAACAGTTTTTGGGCATGGTTTGGGGGTTAAGACCAATCCATGGCCACTTCTAAGAGGCAGTTTGTGAGCACCCAATCTAGACTGGAAGGTGCTATAGTTTAATAATGTGAATATGACCTTCAGTGCCTGGGAATGGTTTTACTTTCACAATTCACTAGCAAAGCTGAAGCATTAGATATTTAGTAAAGTTTCTGGCACCTAAATTAGAAGGAAAGAAAATCCTGGCCAAGCTGCCTAAGAAACAGGGAATCCTGGGCATGAAGTTATTACAGGCTGGGGGCAGAGTGGTTGCAAAGTGGTCCAGCAGAAAAGAACCTAGGGGTGCTGGTTGACAGTGGCTGAACAAGAGGCAGCGTGAGCATGTGCTCAGGTGGCCAAGAAGGCCAATGGCATCCTGCCCTGTATCAGCAATAGTGTGGCTGGCAGGACCAGGGCAGGGATTATCCCTCTGTACTGGGCATTGATCGGGCCACACCTCAAACCCTGTGTTCAGTTCTGAGCCCCTCAACTCTGCAAGTACATTGAGGTGGTGGAGCATGTCCAGAGAAGGGCAGCAGAGCTCATGAAGAGTCTAGAACACAAGTCCTGTGAGGAGCAGCTGAGGGCGCTGGAGTTGTTCAGCCTGGAGAAAAAGAGGCTCAGGGGAGCCTTATTGCTCTCTACAACTCCCTGAAAGGAGGCTGTAGCCAGGTGGGGATTGGCCTCTTTTCCCAGGCAACCAGTGACTGGAGGAGAGGACATAGTCTTAAACTGCACCAGGGGAGGTTTAGTTTGGAAATAAGGAAGAATTTCTTCACAGAAAGAGTGACTGGGCATTGGAATGGGCTGCCGAGGGAGGTGGTGGAGTCACCATCCCTGAAGGTGTTAAAGGAAAGACTGAATGTGGCACTTAGTGTCATGGTCTAGTTGACATGGTGGTGTTTGGTCGTAGGCTGAACTTGATGATCTGAAAGGTCTTTTCCAACCTAGCTAATTCTGTGATTCTCTGATTCTATTGAGCCAATCTACTGCACTGAGTAATGACTTTTTTGGCTCCTACTTTGTAATTACCCACAGCCAGATCTCTATTTACCACTTTTGCATCTCTGTTTACCACCTTTGCCATGCACTGCCACAGCTTTTCTTTGTTTTTCTGACCAGTTGTGCCAAATACAGCTGGTACTCACAGCTTCCCAAGGGCGCAGTGTAGCAAGGACCCATAGCCTAGGCACACCACTGGAATGCACAGCCTGTGTTTGGAACACAGACTGGGACCTGCCATTCTCATGCACCCCAGCAGAGACATGGTTACATCATCCCAAGTGCCAGATGAATCCTCCAATGTGTCATCTCATGCTTCTGTTGCCTCATGCTTACATTGGAGGAATTAAAGACTTTATTTGCATTGTTGGAAAAACACCAGTGGTCTCTGGAAGGTTGGTCCTTTCTTTTCCCTTGGGAAGGGAAGCACTTCTCAGGGGAAGCACTGTCAGTCATGATGGATGCAGGATGCTCTCCCTGCACAAGAAGGCAGGGGACAGTGTAGATCTTGGAACTTGACTGCACAGGCCCTTTTCAGGACGGTCGGGTCTGAGATGGCACAGAGCAAAAAAGTTCTTTACCAAAATCCCCTTGTACTGGGGGCCAGCTGAGGATGCCATTGCCAGGTGTGGAAGTTTGAATGAGTGTTACAGCTGCTTGGTCAGATTTTGCTGTCCTGATTTCTGGTGGACAGGTGTTACAACAGAAGCAGCAGTCGCTTCACTGTAATTACTTGGGTTGTAACCATAGGCTCAAGGTAGGGGAAACTTCTGCTTCAGTTAGCCTTTGTTCAAGACAGCAATTAAATGCACACAGTAGGTGAAAGATATGCCTAAGATTCATTGAAATTGAATCCATGCTTTAAATGTTTTCTTGGTACTGCTTAACCCAGTCACCATTTCATTTATTATCTCATGAACTCCTTTTCTCTGGATTAAGCTGGAGTTACAGCCCTGTAAGTTAAGGACCAAACTTTACACCTGAATGTCTAAAAATATCAAATTAGCTATTATAAACCCGAATTATACAACTTGGCTTTGCACTGCTGCTGCACACAGTGAAGGAACAGCAGAAAAAATAAAAAGAAAGAAAAATTATTAGGAGATATATTTGCCCTCCAGCTGGACTCTGTTCTTGTAAAAGCGATAATCTGCGTCAAAGTGATCTAAACAGAGCAACCAGCAAAGGAAATTAAAACTGTCATTCTTTGACACAGGATACTGCTTGATAAGAATGCAGAACAGCTGTAAGCTGCATGAGCCACACAATACTGCATTTTTCACAGCGCCCTTTATACAGACTTCACAGTAGTGTTACCAGCCTATGGCTCTTGTCTGGCAATTAGTGGTTTGTGCTGGTAACTTATTTTTGCTGTTTAAAAATGTATTTTTCATATTTTGTTGGAAAAGAAACAGGATAAGCTGTAACTTGTAACTGCTTTTGGAATGTGAATTGCTTTCTAAGTCTTCTGAGAAAAGAAAACACAGTTTCCAGGCCTAAGTCCTAAAAAAGCAAAAAAACAAAACAGACTTCCTAGTTTTTTACATGCATGGTTTTAGAGAGCAAGTTTTGCTTCTTTTATATGCACACACACACATATATATACATAAAATATAAGTTAATACATATTTAAAAAATGAAATTTAAAGAACAGATAAAACTCTGTCAAACAATTCAGTCAAACCCTGTTCTCATTTTGGCCTGGCTACATAAGGAATTTTAGAAAAGAAGATCTTGGCAAGTGAAGAAGGTAAAACTTTCCCATTTTAAACTGATTTGTCTTTCATCATTTTTCAGTAATTTCAGGCAAGTTTACAGGAACGATTTCCTGGGATTTCTTAGAGTTGTGAAAACACATCCCTCTGACCCTCACTCTGCAAAAAAAGACCCTCTTCAGGCCCTGCACTGAATGGGTCTTACCTTGAAAAAGAATTTCATTCTTTTTCTCCTTTGGACTTGAAGATGCAAGTAACATACAGGAACTGCCGTGCAAGTTAGATGAAGAAATGCTCTTTTTACTACTGCTCCAAGATGGGAAGTAAGTTCCCCCCCATGTCTTAGGATAGAACGGCAGTGGAAGTGCAGGCTGCTACACCAGCCTGGGTGCTGGGCTGTGCGGTGCTACCAAAGGGGCTGTCAGGGGTGATTCTGCCTAGAGATGGGACGAGCGAGAGGATGCTCACCTCTGTTCTTCCCTCTCCACTGGAGCCTCCTCAGGCAAGCTCGCCACCTCTCTACTTTATTTCCCAGCCTCTGAAAGAAGGGAGCTCAATCAGCTAATCCCATCTGTCCACTTCTGTTCCGTACTGCAGGTGGTTTCACAGCACGAGCCCTATCAGGAGGATACAATAGCAGTATTGCCACTCTCACACCGTGCATTAACCACACATCCCAGGGAGCAAGGACCCTAAATATATAATATAGTTTTCATTTCCTGCATTTGCTTTATTGGGTACATATTTTTCTTTACTGGGGCATATTTAGCTGTTGTTCAAACTCCTATCTATGAACACAAGGCTTGACAATTGCTTCTTTATTATAATTATCAGTAGTATTACTATTGGTGAAAGTCCAGTCCGCCTTAAAGACTACGAAGTTGTAATTGCTTTAATAACACATATTGCAACAATAAAGTTGTGGGAGCTCATGAGGCTCTAAAATGAGTGAGACTGTAAATAAATTCTTGCCCTCAGCGTGTTTGCAGTAATTTTCCCTGAAGATATCTTGCCTAAGGAGGAAAACACAAGGCACTTAGAAATGCTGGTTTATTTCAGAATAAAATTGCAAGGAACATTACTGTCACAGCAAAGTTAAACATCCTGTCAAGCACCTGTAAGGCCCCAGGTCCCACTTCAAATTGAGGAAACATCTTTGCTGGCATTAGTCTAGTATAGCTGGGTGTTGCTCTGTGAAATGTCAGATGTTTCTCTTCTCTTTCTGCCGTTCACAGTACTAATACATGGTAAAGATAAATGAAAGTCACATAACGTTCAAGAATTTAAAATATCCCAAGAAAAGTATAATTCTTCTTGGCTGCATTCAGAGTCTTCGGTTGTGTGAGGGAGTCTGGGATTCTCCATTCAGTAATGTTCCTTGTGTGTTTGAGAATTAGTAAACTAGCAGTGGAGATTTTAAAAGCAAATATTACAGCCATGGGGCCATCTCCTATGGTTTTTACAACTGGTCTTGATTGGATTTCTGAAGACAAGGTGCTTCCTTTGCTCTTCTCCATGCTGATGTCCAGGCTGATGTGGTGGCTCTGGCTGTAAGAGCCCCTGTCTCCTTAGAGCACTCTTCTTGGCACAGTCTCACAAACCTCACAGATGAGGAGGTGGAATTCTTGCCCAGGAGTGTGGGTGATCTGCCCTCACAGCAAGATCAGGAGCTGACTGGGAGGCTAAACTCACCACTGTCCTTTTTACACCTGAGCATTATGAGCTGCTGCTTTGCTGTTGTGCCCTTTTGATAGTGTCCTGCCCCAGCTGGACCACAGACTCGTTCTGCAGGCGTTGCTGTCATGCTTAGGAAAGACCTCAAAGATTTGACCCTGACATCAAATTGTGAAATAAAAGACCGGAGCTATTCAGGACAACTGGTATATGCTCACCTCTGTGTCATCCTCCAGAAGCCTCTGAGTTGGCTTGTCAGTCTTGTCTTCCCATCTGGCATGTTCTTCAGGGTTTATGAATAACCACTTCCATCAGTGAGCCTGTGATGATATATGACACACACCAGCCTCGGGTGACAGAGAGGAACTGCGCAGGGGCATGAACTTCAAGCTACCTATCAGACAAAAGTCTGTGTAGAGTTGTTCAGGGGTTTTTTGTTTCCTTGGTATTTTCTTGCAGTTTGTTTTGAAGTTTTGGGGAGCAATGTTGTACCTTTGGATCAAAGCAAAGGAATGGCAGTGCAAGTCAGTCAGTAGACTGGGGAATAGTCTATTAAACTTTTCTTAGACTGATTTCTGATGTGTATTTAACCAACAGTAAGCCCCCAACAAAGAGGAACACATGATGAGGTATGGATTTCAGATGAAACAGATTCCAGATCTGGTTTTGTGCCTGTGCTGCTGCTGGAGAGGAGACAAAAGAGCAGGGAAGGAAGATGAATAGGGAATAAGCAGTGTGGTACTGGAAGGATTATTGCCATACTTTTTGGTTTTGGCATAGATCTTTCCTTAACACATGGCAAGCTATGACCTATGTTGTAACAAGCGCTGAAGAGGGGGCTACTTTTCAGAGAGGACTCGTAAGAGAATCTACGTGCAGCTTTGAGCTTGCGTGCACAGCTGTCCCCAGGAGAGACAGCAGTGAAGTCACGGTGGTCCTTGGATGACCTCTGGCAGTCTCGGTTGGAAACTGTGTTGCTCAGGCAGATTAGAAACCAGGGCCTGAGCCAGGAGCCTGACTTAGCTACATCTGCGAGTATGCATGCCTAATGCTTGCAAAGCTGGGTTTAACTCACTCCTGTAATTTCATCTGCAAGGACTGCTGACGCTTCCCACAGACAGTTTCATGGCTCATCGTTTGTCAGTGGCCCAACACCAACAGGGTGTTCTAAGATGTCGCCAGGGTTTGTCAGCAGAAATTTTGAGGAGAAAAACCCGCCAGCATTGCCCATTTTAATTTCAGAAAATGCTGGAGTGCTGAGCAATGAGGCTTGAAAGAGAAACACAGCAACAAGGAAAGTGATTTTTCACCATGACTGATGAAAATAACATTGCAGATCTCAGCTTGAGCTTCATGGACTTGCAGTAAATCCATGAATACATCCAGTAAATAAGAGACCTCGCAGTTTTTGCATATTGCACTATTTCAATTCATGGCAAAATCATTTTGTCTTCCCCAAATCCTACCTTTTCATGCTGTCTGTCACACAAAGGATCCAGAAAGAGCTTGCAATTAGCCAGGTCTCTGCTGTGACTAGGTCATGTAATCAATCATACCTGCCTCAATGTCACTGTGCGTCACCTTCCCTTTTCTGCTATTTAATTATATTTAGGTTTTATTTAGGCTGTTTATTTTACTTAGGTTCCCTTTCCTATTTACCTGCTGCCTATTGTCTGTATCTTGGGTTATAAAATCAGGGTGGGGAGTAGGGGGGTGGAAGTTCTGGTGAGTTATGTAACTTCACAATGAGTTAGAGATGTGACATTTGCTTCTGGTTGGGGTCTTCAGACTGCTGTGCAACATCAAACAGTGAAAGCAAAACCCCTCTGTAGGTTCACCTGAAGTGTTGAGGGAAAATTAACATTTCCTAAGACGTGAGCAGGACAGACTAAAGGTCTGAAAACCTCCTTTAACTCATGTTGTGAGTTGATACTCAGGTACCATTCATTGCTCCTCAGCACCACTTAGGGGAATCACACGGGAGAGAGCATTTGGAGAGCATCCTATCCTCATAATGTCTTTCTTGGGGGTGGATCTTATTCCTATCTTTTTTTTTTTAATCTGTGAGAAGAAAGGTCAAAATAGGCAATCATCTTGGAAACACACTCCATTGCTCCAGTGCCTTTGTTCTATTTCTCAGAAAAGATAATATATAATTTACTAAAGGGTATATCCTCTTTTTGGAGGGATCTTTCCCTAAAAACACCACAGAGTATGAGGCTGTGGTGGCAGATTTTCTTCCTCACATTTTCTTTTTTTCCTGTGGAAAAGCTGGTTATCCAGGTCAGTGTTACCATGAATTTAAACCATGGCACATATTAGAGGGCTCATCTGTGGTTCACCATCCTGTTTTGCTTAGGACCATGCCACAGGAGCTGCCACAGAAAGATCAGTGCCACAAAGCACTTCACAAAAAGGCAATAATGTCATCTGTACTTCCATTTCTCCTTTGCAATCTGAACCCAACCTAGCTACACAAGAAAATGTGAGGTATCTCTTTACAAGCAGTCACCGTATGCCTAGATGCTGATTGCTAAATGAAGGCTGGAAGGAAGGGTGAAGGCAGCAGCCCAAAGCCCAGATTTCCCTGACTCACTGCTGTGTCCTGGCTGTGTCCTCCAGCTGCTTCCACGCAAGTAATGTTTTCTGCTGAGTCACAGTATGACAAGGCATTTTCCTCTTGTGATTAATCCCTTCTCTAAGAGCAAACCTGCTTCTGATTTCTGCTCTCTCCTGCCCTGACGATAGTGCCTGGGTCATGGATAAAGTGGATCTTTCTCCATTTTATATCACCTTCCCCTTTTTCCTGGCTGCTGCTCACACCTCACTACATCTCTGGAGTATGGGAATAACCACAGCTGTCTTAGGGAATTGCCACTTATCCCGTTTACTATCCATCTTATTAACCAACCTCTGCCAGAGAATGTCTGTAAATGCTCTTTATGGGGATTTTCTTTGGCACAAACTGCTGTGGTAGCACAGTGCTTATAATACTCCTGCTGCCTTTGCAGCTCTTTACTGTATGTTGCAACAGCTTGCACAGCCAGTTTCCACACAGTTATTGGCTAAATCACTCTTGGCACCAGTGGATAAGCTTTCCAGAACCTGCAGCCCAGCCCTGACTAAGCCAGGACAGGAATCCAGGTCCTGAGCTGTGTTTTCTCACTTTAATGTTTTGAAACATTTTGGAATCGACATCTCCGGGCTGACCTCACTTGGGCCACTGAGGAGCACACCGACCTCCCAAGCCACAGAGCTGGAGGCAGCTGTTTTCTGCAGCAGCAAACAGTGTGTGCTGAAGCAGGCTGGGTCCAAAAGTAAACTGTGATGTTCAAAATCCTGCCTTTAGTAAACCACGTGCCAATATGATTTATTTTTCCCTTTACCACAAGTTTCAGACAGCAAAGTGTCATGTTTCTATATTTGCTGGATAGGATTCTGTGGAAAGCCCATCCAGTGAAACCTGTGAGCTCTCCTGTAATAAGATAACGTAGCTAAAGCCACAGAACATCAGTGTCTATGAGGCACACAAGGGCACCACAGCTTGGCCAAATGTTTCAGACTGAAGGCCTGTGTTTGTGGAAGCTGCTGTCATTTCTGACACTGGAGAGAGAAGGCAAAGTTGCTTTCAGTTACAGACTTGTAGCCAGGGCTTGATTAAAAATTTAATGAGCGCAGAGCAGTACAAGTAGGAAATCACAGGGAAAAGTGGTTGTATGCAAGTTGGAGAGCTGTCACAATTTAACTGTGTTTGAAACATATTCCTTAATTTCCATTATACAAACTCATATTCACAATGGCTCCTTTGTTATATGCCCCTGCTCTCCCCAGCTGGTCAGTCCTGACACGAGGAACAGCTGTCACAACACTGCTACCAACAGAAGGTTCAGATGAATGGATATCTGAATGTGAGCTGAATCTACTGTATCTGAGGTCTGCAGTAAGGTTAGCAGGACAGGAAGGTGGGGGAAATGTGAATGAAATTTGGCAATTGTTGTGAAATTTCCAAATATCCTAAATATGAACAGAAGAAGAAACAGATGGGATTTTTTTTCCACTTTAGACTACCTTGCCAAACACTGGATGTCAGAACATCAGAGAAATGTAGAATCATTTAGGTTGGAAAAGACCTCTGAGATCATCAAGTCCAAGGGTTAACCCAGCTGCCAAGTCCACCACTAAACCATGTCCCCAGGTGCCACATCTACATGTCTTTTAAATACCTCCAGATATGGTGACTCAATGACTTCCTTGTGCCACCTGTTCCAATGCCTCACAACCTTTTTGGTGAAGAAATATTTCCTAATGTCCAATCCAAACCTCCCCTGGTGCAACTTGAGGCGATTTCCTCTTGTCTTATCACTTCTTACTTGGGGGAAGAGACCAACACCTACCTCGCTTCAACCTCCTTTCAGGCAGTTGTAGAGAGCAATAAGGTCACCCCGAGTCTCCGAGTCTGCAGGCTAAACATCCCCAGCTCTCTCAGTCACTCCTTCTAAGACTTGTGCTCCAGACCCTTCCCCAAGCTCCGCTGCCCTTCTCTGGACACACTCTAGCACCTCAATGTCTTGTAGAAAGGAGTCCAAAACTGAACGCAGGATTTGAGGTGTGGCCTCAAATGTACAGTGCCAAGTACAGGGGGACAGTCCCTGCCCTGGTGCTGCTGGCCACACATTGCTGACATAGGCCAGGATGCCACTGGCCTTCTTGGCCACCTGGGCACACTGACAGTGCTTGTTCAGCCACTGTCAACCAGCACCCCTAGATCCTTTTCTGACAGGCAGCTTTCCAGCCACTCTTCCCCCAGCCAGTAGCTCTGCCTGGGGTTGTTGTGACCCAAGTGCAGGACTTGGCGCTTCATCCTGTTACCTATCATACCCTTGGCCTTGGCCCATCGATCCGGCCTGTGTGGATCCCACTGCAGAGCCTTCCTACCCTCCTGCAGATCAACACTCCTGCCCAGCTGGGTGTCATCTGCGAGCTTGCTGAGGGTGCACTCAATCCCCTCATCCAGACCACTGATAAAGATACGGAACAGGGCTGGCCCCAGTGCTGAGCCCTGGGGAACCATTTGTGATCGGCCACACAACAAACCTCAAGATGCAATAACTTCAAAGCAATGAACTAGTGTAAGGTGCCACTGGAAGAGGTGTGTTACATGAACAGAAGTTTCCCAGGCAGCCTGGTATTTGAGCAAGATGTGCTGCTGCTGCTGCTGCTGCTGTTGCAGAGGCTTGCATAGTTCTGCTGAAAGTGCTGCTGCTGCTTTCACATCCTGTTAGATTTCAGGAAACTTTGCTCAATCTCCCTGAAAGTGATTGACGTGGTTTCAGTCTCATTACTTTGCATATACTTTGTTCCGTTTCAGAGGAAAAAGTGAATAGGAATGTCTGTCCCTTGACCAGAAACCAGAAGTACCTGCTGAGAGTGAAATAGAGAAAATAAAAAGGCTTGCAGCTGGCTGAAATGCTGGAGGCACTCTGTATTTCCTGGGAAGCCAGTGAAGAGAAAAAAGGGAATGTTATCCCCTTAAATCACCTCCCAGTTTCCTAAGCTCTGTGATCTGATTTTCCACAGGCTGAAGATGACTCACCAAATAACTCACCCAAAGGTGTTTGGCATCTTGAGAGCTGTGGCTAGAGAATATAACATTGAGCCTACTAAAGGGAAAATGCCAAGAGAATACTGCAGTGACTGCTCCCAGACCAAGGGCAAGAGCCATTGCTCACAGCTTTCCAGGACTGTGCAGGGTCCTCTCCCACTTCCTTTTTCTGTGAAAGAGACTGTGATGAACTTCCGCTGTGTGAAGGAACAGTGATGCCTGGCTGACTCTGTGGCTGCTAGCTGTAGTGATATTACAACAATTAATCAAACTGGCAGTCCCTAGAAGGTTAACTACAGCTGGTCCCTTCATTGTACAGGCAGGGAATTGAAAATGCAAGCTCCTATCCAAAGACACAAAATGAATTAGTGTCAAAGCCCCCACAAAAATTCTTGAGGCCAAATGTTAATTTCAAATGCCCACATTATCAGTTAGATGCATCACCAAAAGTATTTAACTGATGTTTGGTAGGCACATGTCTTTACTGATAATTCAGATCAATTAAAATTGACAATTTGAATTCCTATGTCTAATGTTAGAATTAAAGGTAAGAAAACCTTATGCCTGGAGGTTATTCATAAAATGCAATGACCAATGACCCTGAACCCAAGGCTAATTCACTGCCTGTTTTCTAGAGATGGCATTTCAATGACCAGGGATTCTTAAAGAAATAACCATACCCTTGATGAATCTGCTGAATGCAAATATGCAGATTTTGCTCTGGTAGCATAGGCTTAAAAAGACCCCAGACAGCTCTAACCAGAAAAGAAGCAGAGCACATTGCAGGCTTTTCTCAGCATCACCCAGAGCAGGACTCATTAAAATTGGGCTCTTTACAAAAACACTCTTCTTACTGCTCACAGCACTCTCTTATAATTGACCAACAGGTGTTGGGAGTTTAAACACATGAGAACTGTGATAGGTATTTTGTCATAGCAGTAAACGTTACGCTCCATTTTCCCAGCTTCAGGGTTTGCTACGAGACACGCTTGTTGCCTACAGCTTTTAAAAGATCCTGAGCTTTGTGAATTTTCTCTGGTGACATAGACTGTATCTCAAACTAGTGGGATTTTAATAAGCTTCCAGGTCTTGCAGGCTAGAAGTGTAGATGGCACTCTCTGAAAGAAGTTATACAAATTACAGTTGAAAAATATTTAGCCTATGTTGCAGCCTGCAAGCACTATCACATTCCTCTCTATAGCTCTGCATTCGGAAGACTTTCACTGCAAGTATAATCTTTCTTCTATTTTGTTTTTAATAATGGTTACTTTTGCTGCAATGTAACAGGGTTATAGACACCCTAACCCTAACCCTAACCCTGGCAAAACTGGACAAGACTCTACAAGTGTTTTGCGTTTTTTTGGAAGAATGTGGAACACGGCTGTTTCCTGTGAGTGTGGGTGATTGCTTCATCCCAGAATCACTTCTTCCAGCTTCCCTTTTATCTAATTACCATGTACCACACAATGTAACCACAGCTTTTTAGATTGGTTTTGGGGCTTTGGGAATTTCAGCTAGGAAAGTTTTTTTATTTCTTTATATTTCCCCCGAAGCTGTTGTCTTTCCTAATTTCCTTGTACATGCAGGAGTGCTGGGTTTTAGCACTGGCTGACTGTCGTGGTTTCACCCCAGCCAGCAGCCAAGCCCCACGCAGATGCTCTCTCATTCCTCCACCACTCAGATCACAGAGACAATCAGAAGTCTAAAACCCAAAAAACTCGTGGGTTGAAATAAAGACAGTTTAATAGGGAAAGCAAAAACTGTGCACACAAGCAAAGCAAAACAAGGAATTAATTCACTGCTGCCCATGGGCAGGCAGGTGTTCAGCCATCTCCCGGAGAGCAGGGCCCCATCATATCCAACAGTTCCTTGGGAAGACAAACACCATCACTCCAAACACCCCTCCCTTCCTGCTTCTTCCCCCCCCTTTATATACAGAGCGTGATGTTATATGGTCTGGAATATCCCTTTGGTCACCTGACTTTTGGGGTCACCTGTCCTGTCTGTGTTTCCTCCCAACATCCCACGCACCCCCAGTCCCCTCACCAGCATTACAGCATGAAAAGCAGAAAAGGCCTCGGCTCTGTGCAAACCCTGCTCAGCAATAACAAAACCATCTCTATATTATCAACCCTGTGTTCAGCACAAATCCAAAGCACAGCCCCATACCAGCCACTGTGAAGAAAATTAACTCTACCCCAGCTTAAACTGGCCTTGTGTCACACTGCTGGTCTTTGTTGCTGAAACATTAACATTCCTGTCCTTAATGGATAATTCTTACTGTGAAAACCTTCTTCAAGGGTTAATTGAAAAATTAATTGACTGAAGCATATTCTAAGGAGATAACGGAAGGTAATTGTACCCTACCACTGGAAAGTGGTGTAAAACTCCCCTAGTTCTCAATGAAACTCACCAAGGGTTTTGACAGCTCTGCATACACCAGCAGGAGAAATTTCTGAGTGAAACTGACCTGGCTCACTGCCATCTCCTTGGCTGTTGATGCTGTCGCTGTATTTCCTTGGAATCAGTGAGATCACAGCCTCTAATCGCTGCAGTTTCCCAGCTGGAGGAAAGGATCTGGTCACTAAAGCTTTTATAAATATTTAACTTAATATCAGTTAAAAGGAAAATCAAATTGCATACACCAACATCCCTTCTGAATTAGGATGCACTTTTTCTGCAGTGGTCTGAAATCTGTGCGCCTTTGTCATGCCTCCCTATTTGACCTCTTTGTTTTTTGGTAGTGATGGGGGCTGTGTCTCACAGCCCTTAAGATGGTAACCTTAAAGGGTAACTAACCCTCATGAATCAAGGTTTTGTATTAGATTAATTATGTCAAAGGACACAACTCTGGCAATCGGGATTTCAGTTTTGAAAATCTCACGGCGTCTCATTCAGTGAATCCTACTCCTCAGAAACCATGTTTTCAATAACCTCCTGAATTATACTGGAGCCACCCTCATAGGAAAGATGTTTTTACTGCACTCTTCTAGAAAACATGCCTTTGAATGCTTTTCTGGAAATGATGGAGCAGAAGCATTATATTATGGGGTCACTGAGTCCCCCAACAAGCAAGCCTTCCCACTTCAGAATGTGTTATGCTGTTTCTCTAGAGTAGATTAAACCCAGGTATTTCTACTTACTGCAGCAGACATTGAGGGTAGCTGGCTCGTCTGACACACTGAAGGTAGATGTGTAGTGAGCAGTTAGGAAGTGAGTAAGTTGCTCCATCAGAGTTTTAGTGGAACAAGTCATGGACCAAGGTAGCACAGGGCCTGGAAAGGCTACCAAGCATTCCAGGTGTCCTCATCCCATCTCGGTTACAGAGACAAGAAAATGCTCCTTAATAATGTTCAGTGGTTATCTCAGTCCTTTTCTGTCACTAGTTCCGCTCGAGAAGCAGCCCAGATCCACGATCCAGTGACAGCAGAGGGGTTGCCTTCTGCCGGCAGCCTGGACGTGCCTTAAAGGATCTGTGCCCGAGGGCAGACAGATGCCGCAGCAAGGCAGGGCGAAAGAAGCAGAGGGAGGACTCTGGCTTGCTAAAATATTGCTTTAATAGGGGAGAGGGAGGGAGAACGGGGTGCAATCAGGAGGGCAAGGACCAGAAGCCGAAGCCTCGGGTCTGTGTAAGGGCTTTTAAAACTTCAGGTATGGGGGGTCCAGGGTAATACAACCAGTAGGGAAGGGGTAAGGAGGAGGGTCCAGGGATACAGCAACGAACGGGGAGAACTTGGGGGAAGAACTTGGGGTGCAGACCAATGGGATGTCGAGTATAGCAGAACTTTCTAGATTAACAGGAATATTAAACAAGGGGTTACCATATTTAACAGGGGGTTAACATAAACTTGGGAGGGGGTAAGCTCAAGGGGCAGGAGGAGGGTTGGAAGATTGGCATTCGGGGATGCACCATTGATTCTCCATATCAGGACCAAACCGATGAACCCCAACATTTTTCCTTGTGCACTGTCCTTTTTCCAACCTTCTTTTTCCTGTATGGCAGAATCAAATTGCAGCGAATAGTCTCTCTTTGTTTGCCAAAGGTTTACAGGGTCGGTGAATGCTCTGAACTTTCTCTCTGACTGACTACATTTCCCTGGGCTGTTCCCTACGGGACAATACAGACAGCAGGGGAATATGTGTGTGTGAATCACAGAATCAATTAGGTTGGAAAAGACCTCTGAGGTCATCGAGTTCAGCCTGTGACCAAACACCACCATGCCAACTAGACCATAGCACTGAGTGCCATGTCCAGTCTTTCCTTAAACACCTCCAGGGATGGTGACTCCACCACCTCCCTGGGCAGCCCATTCCAATGCCAAATCACTCTTTCTGTGAAGAAATTCCACCTGATGTCCAACCAAAACCTTCTCTGGTGCAGCTTAAGACTGTGTCCTCTCCTGCTGTCACCGGTTGCCTGGTAGGAAGAGACTGACCTCACCTGGCTACACCCTCTCTTCAGGGAACTGTGCAGAGTTATCAGGTCTCCCCCAAGCCTCCTTTTCTCCAGGCTAAGCAACCACAGCTCCCTCAGTCACTTCTCGTAAGGCTTGTGTTCCAGGCCCTTCACCAGCCTTGTTGCTGTTCTCTGGACTCTGAATTCTAGCTTGTAATTGGGATGAATAATCTGGTTGTGTTCTGACTGTACCTTTATAGACTGACTCTTGTGCTGCCCCGAACATTGATGTAACAGTGACATCACGTTGTGCATGGAGCTACCTGTTGTTCCACCATGATTCACGTGCTAACGCCTGTTCTGCTCGGGCCACACTGGCTGTGTCAGGCATTGAAGTCAGAGCTACTTCCCAGCTTAATGTGCTTCTAAGAGATCTGCATGTACTATCTGTTGGAAGCCTGACTCATCCATTTTTTTGGCAAAAGCCTACCAAACTCCACAGCTTTTGGAAAATGGACAATTGAAAAATGTTTCCTCTCTTTAGAAGGAAAAAAATCAAAACCCATCGACAGCTGGTGAGTGATATTTTTGCCAAAATATTCCATTACTATGAGATAAAATAGTTCAAGGATCAGTCTTGGGCTGACTGTGGAAAAAATAATGACATTATAATAAAGCACATTTGCAACATGGAATACACTATTAGTCAGATTTAAGCATGCTGCCTGTTCTGAAAGGGGAGTTCAGCACTTTTTACAGGGAAATGAGGGGGCTGAGAACCTGCATGTCCTAATCTGTGGTCTAGCTGGGAGAGGAGCAGACGGACTCTCTTTGACCTCTACTTAGCAAGGGTAAAAACCTGCCAGTCTTTGCCTTGGAGGCTCTGGGAATGGAAGTTACTGGAAACTGAAGGTGGTAGCAAAAGGGTTCCACCAGGATTTTTGCAGTAAATGTAATGACTGAGGTAATTGCACGAAGTAGCCCTCTTGAGCATCTTCTGGCAATATGTTCTTAATAAGAATGAGATTCATTTTCCTAGAACTTTGTGAAGTTCTTTCCTAGAAACTTTCCTAGAAATCTGTGAAGTTAATCGAGCACTTGTCCTAAACTCAGCATTGCAATGATTAGTTCAAAAGCTTAGGTATAGCAAGATATAGCTATCTAAAATATCAAACCTGTTGCAGTTAAGGTCTGACCCTTGCCCTACACCTTATGTTTGAAAAGATGCTGCCAGAACAGAATGCTCGTACTGTATGCAGTCTTTCCGTCAGGCAGGGAACGGAGGAGCACATGGCAACCCTTTGCTGGGTTTTGCAGTCGGCCTTTGGTAGTAACAGAATTTTGTATTGACTTTCATGAACAAAATAAAGGGATAAGAAATTCACTGAAGACTAAACTCTCTTTGGAAGACTGCCATGCAGAAAGGCTGCCAAGATCAGGAGTCGTCTTCGTGTATGTTCTCCACAGGTTTAACTTACTCCTCTACTACAGACCTGGGCAAATGGTTCTTGTTTAGCAGCTCAGTTTCTGTTTCCCCACCAAATGTGTATTTTCTCCAGAATGTCCTGCTGATGCTACATCTCCTGGGAAGGCAGGCGAATTTTCTGGAGGACAGCCATGAGATACTCCCACGACTGGACTCTGCAGTGCTTCTGGCCTGAGAGAACAGCACAAGAAGCTGGGGAAGGTGGTGGCAGGGGGCTGGGGTGGAAGGGGAGGCTGTAAAAGGCAGCAGTAGGTGAAATGCTTGGGGTTAAAGCCCCAGTCTGGGGAACTACTAAAACATCTGCAAGGTGCTGAGTGTTTTATCTGTATCAGGGTTATACTAGGCAGGCTTTTAGGACCATCTGGAGTACAAGGAACATAAAATGGTGTCTGATACAGCGCAAAAACAAGCTAAATAACAAATTTTACTTCGTTTGAAAAATTACTCATTTTTTTGGCAGCGGAAAAATGCTTGGAGGAAAACTTAGAAAAAAATATATTTATCAGTTTTTCAGAACACTTCGCATTTCTTAGGAATGGCGTGGGGTTTTTGGATCAACAGAGGAGGGTTTTAAAAATAGCAACATGAACTCCTACTACTTTTCTAGCACTTAATCAGTAGTCTTATGCCAGGAAGGATTCTTTTTATCAGACTTACATGAGATCCTCTCTGACTGCTGAGTGATAACTGCCTAGGAAGTACTAAGAATAAAGAAAATTTTCAGAGTCCTATTTAAATAGCAGAACTCATGGTTGACCAAAATGGTTGAAACATTTTCCTTACCTTAAGGTATTTATGAGTTGTTTTTACTCTCTATCTTGCACAATATTGCTATAAAACCTGCCTGGCATGTTTTTAGAAAGAGTCTTTATCATATAGATTTGCTTTAACATCTTGGGAATTCTCTGGCTGCTGATTTTGATGAGAAAGAAATACACATCTGACACTTAGTCTTTGTGCAAAGTCTTGCTTTGTAGTTCAACATTAGGTTCACTGTTTAATAAACCTGTTATTCTTCTTTCTGCTCCAACAACCACAAAAACTCTATGAGGACTCTTGAATAAGACACTCTGGCTGATGTACCATGGTAAGGAGGTATGATACTGCATGTAGGAAATGCAACCTGCAGTTCATATTTTGAAAAAGGTTTTGTGTGTTTCTTTGGGTTTGTGTAATATTAGTAGCTAATCTAGATATATTCTAATGATCTTCAGTTTAATCCCTAAAATTCTCACTAGACTAGCTGTGTTCTGACTCTGTTAAGGAAATGCCTTTGGAAGCAACAGACAGAGAAGGAGGGATGAATTCAGCTGCTTTTGGAGAAAGTGTAGTAGCTAGTTTGGGAAGTCATGCAAAGATCAGTCTAAGATGGATGTGACGGCTGTGAATTGTGGTGCTTGCTACCTACGTTCTCAGATTAGGGCATGTGTTATTGGGCTTGTTCACCAAATTGTAAAATTAATAGCTTGTGCAATCCATGCAATGTGTTCCTTTCAAATTCCCTCCCTTCAAGTCTTGATGATAGTATGTTCCAGTAAATCAACAGCAGAGGGATTTTTTTCCTTCCTGGTATTCGTCTGAAGCTTCAAATAATGTTATTTTAGCCCTTACAAATTGAAAGTAACCAATAGTACTTCGACACATCTCTCATTACGAAGTTGGCAGACAAGCCTGTGAAATCCCACACTCGTACCTCTGCCAAGTGGAGAGGGAAAGCAAAATGAGGGCAGGGGAGCCACCGCTCTACTGTAGAGCTGGCTGGCGAGAGCTGCGTCAGCAGAGTGACTCTCACTTGACACAAGTCAGAGACTATGGGGAGGGCATGTAAAAATGATTATGTTTATTTAGCCTCAGGGCTTTATTCACTGCTGGAAATTACATGTAAAAAGGAAGAAGCAGATTTGGAATGAACTCTGAGGGGACATTTTTTGAAAGATTCGTGGTGCTGTAACCACCTTTACTGGAAGAGATGTCCCCAAAGGTTGATTTGCTTCTGCAAAATGGTCTTGACCCTTTCAAAAAC
This sequence comes from Oriolus oriolus, assembly GCA_013400235.1. Taxonomy (NCBI): domain Eukaryota; kingdom Metazoa; phylum Chordata; class Aves; order Passeriformes; family Corvidae; genus Oriolus; species Oriolus oriolus. Next base: position 288,790 of record VXBT01008759.1, on the reverse strand, counting down.
AATGAAACACTCTTGAAAAAATCTCTTTCAATTTAAAAAAATTTCTTTTCTTTTAATTTAGGGTTAGTCCTTTGAGCATTTTAAAACATCATTTTCCCTGAAGTATTTTATAATCATTTCGGTACCATTTATACATTACATATTGAGTACACCAGCTGCCCTCCAAGGTTTAAGACTTAAAGGAGAATGACCCTCCTCCTCACTGAACCCTAAACCTGATACTGAGAGACATGCTTAGTTCAAAATGAAAAATAAGTAAAAGACCTTAGTTGTTGCAGTGTGAAAAATGTGCGTTCAAGGAGCCATAGAGGCCGAGGTGGATAGGCTGGCTCATGGAGTTCTCCCCCCTTTAGGGTGACTTCCCATGAGGCCTTGCATTAACATGTAGATCCTTTGGTTTTGGTTGGTTTACTGATTTCCCACCCTGTTTTATGTATGTCCCTTTGAATATGTATGCTTTGGCCCTAATATGGTTAAGTTCTGGAACCTTCTACGTTATTCTGTACCCCATTGGTCTCCTGTTCCCTTGTTCCCCCCCATCCCTCCCTCACTGGTTTGTCCCCTGCCACTCTGTTTCCTCCACCCCCTGGCCCTCACCCTATGGGCTTCAGTTGTTTCTCCGCCCCCTTGTACCTCCCCCTATATAAACCCTGCACTCTCCATTTTGTTTGTCTTCGGTCCCTGGAACGCTTGAGTGCACCACCTCAATAAAGCCTTGGGACCCCATGCCGGAGACCCCTCTCGCTCCTTTATCTCCGGGAGGCGCGCCCAAACCATCAGGGCATTTCGGGCTGGCTTCTTCCGCATAGGAGCCAGCTCCGTGGCAGCCCCGCCAGCAGCTGCCCTGCAGGACGGACGTCTGCAGGAAGGACGCTGCTGCCCTCCGGTTCTGGGGGCAAGCCGAAAGCGTCACTTTGTGCGGTGAACTTGTAAAGACACATTAATTCCTATTGTTCCTCAAAGACGTTTTTCCTTGGAAGATTTTCCTGGAAGTTATCGCTAGAAGGAAAGATTTAGGCATGGCCCTTTTGTTACCTTCTGTATTAAAGAAGGTGAACCATTTGCACTGTCCTATCTATGAAGCCCTTGTAGGCCACTGGTAACAGCCAGGCTTTAGAAGCTAAAACAACAGTGGTGGGTTTCATTTTCCAGATACCTAGAGCTGAAGTCATTGCAGTGTTCAGCATCTTCATGAAGAAACTATGATATCTGAAGGAATGGAGACAGTATCAGAAGGGAGGAAGATCTGATTTCTTTACCGTTAATTTATTTGCGTAGCTGAAGCTGTCTTGAAAACATCTTATTTCACAAATGAGGCAACTTCAGTGAATTAAAAGAATTAAAATTTTTATGAAAAGTGTTCTATTTTTGGTTCACTCTATGTAAAGCCCCAGGAAAAACCCTTTCTCTAAAGTTTTTCTTGGGAATAATATTAACGCCATAACTTCCCTCATATAAATTAATACTTTTGAGGTTTTAGAAGGCTGTGGTAGAAGCCTCCTGTTTTGGTTAGCACCTCTCTGCCATTTCAGGTGTAGAAAATTTCAGAAAAGAAACAGATGGCAATAGGTGAGAGAGGGATCAGTCCCTGGTGAACAAACAGTGAGAGGGTTGAGAAGCTGTTCCCTTCCCCGAGCAGCACTTACCCTGGACTATGCAGGAGGTGAGAATCCCCTGGAGAAGATGGCTCATATCCTGCAAATAAAGGCAACCTCATGATGTATGAACCCAGGAGGAGCCAGCATCACGCAGGCCTGCTGATGCACTTCTGACCCACTTTTCTTGAAGTAGTATGTAGTACTGACAACAGACAGTAGACATGGTCTTGATGTGGATGAATCTTGATGGCATCTCTACAAAATACTTTTTAAAGGGCACATACACAGATGATTTCACTTGAATCAAAATCCCTTTTCAAATGAAGAAAATTCTTTCAAAGCAGTTGGCAGCTCTTTTTTAAAAACGGCAGTAATGTTGGTTGTCATTTCCTTTTTAAGGTATATGAAAAAATGGTATTTCCATTCAAAATCATAGTCTACCTTAACTCTGTGGAGCAGGTTGGCCAAGATTTTCCCCATTTAGTGGAAGATCTTTTGGGTGACTCTGAGACCAAGCTTTGCAAGGTCACATGCTGAAGGGACAGAGATGTTGATTCATTGGCCAAGATCCTTCATCTTTTCTTTGAGCCCAAAAGTTAACCAGCTAGTGAAGCTGAAAAGCTGGGAAACTGAAAATTGTAAAAGCAGAAAATATCTACCTCAAAAAGTCAGTTACTGTACTTTCACCTTGCAGAGTTGGTCTTTACTTCCCTGGTTACCTTCTCACCATCACGTATTCTCCTAGAATAAACAGGCCCTATGGTTCTCTTTTGATGACTCCTTTCATTTCAAAGTAAAACTAAAATTTTGGAGAGCAAATTATCAAGAAATTGTCATGTATACTCTTCTTGTCGTAGCATGTTACGTGTAATTAAAAAAATCTCCTTAACAAAATCAGTTTATTTTCAGTCTCTTGTCGTGATTTTTAGCTAGTTTTTGTTACCAATGACAATGCAGCACAGACACTTAGCAGTCAGAAATTTGTTTTAAAAGGAAAATCACTATTCACCGTAACAGGGTGAAGAGAGATCCTTTTCTTTGCATGATTGGCACTGGGGTAGTCTGCCTGATGGCGGGGGATTCAAAGGCATCTCCAACAGGTTTGTGTGCTCTTTAAATCTTCTCCCATTAAAAGTCAGTGTCATGGCAAAGTAGAAAAATAACCAGCAAAATACTGTTATTATTTCCGCTGCATGTCTCTTAAAGAGATGACATCAAAGTAAGGGGAAGTAGGAAGTGTCCCACATTAGTCAATCTTGTAGCTCAACAAAAGCTTTATTCTATTGCAATAGTAAAGCTGCAAATTTCCTTTTACCGCAGTGGGATTTGCTAAATGCTTTTGCTCTTACCACACACAAATGAATGGTATTGCAAAAGGTAGGGCAGAAATTCTGAAAGATGGATATCCTGTTTCACTTGGATGCTCATAAAAGAAAATGAAAGCAACTTATGAGGTGATGAATTCTGCAATTAGTTCAAGAAAGGAATAGTGAAACAAAACCACAAGTTAACCTGAGGGAAAAATACCCCTGATTTCTGCCTGGTGTTTTGTTTTTGTTAAGATCTCTTATTCTATAAGGATTTTTAAAAATGCTCAGTATCTTGTCACATACTTAACTGCTGCAGTTACAGACTGACTGGACAGACTATTCCATCTCTAAGACTCTCCTACTCATAATTGGATTTCTTTCCAAGAATTTTTGCTGTCCTAAATTTTATGCCGTTTTAATTGTCTGAATACATTCGTTCACAAAACTTTGTTTTAAAGTGCTTTTTCCTCTATTTAGAGCAGTGGCATAATACATTGGGGCAAGTTTTCTAGTCTGGTGAATATAGGACTTTTTGAATTTCCCTTCTGAGACATGATTTTGACAGATCAGCCTTTGTTAGAGGAGCAGTCTCTGCCTGCATCAGTGCAAAAATGGCACCCAGTGTGTGGATGTGAAGCATGTGCAGATACTGGACTTGGTGTGTGCTGGTTCTAAAGGCATTTCCCTGTGTGGCAAAGTCACGATGCCGTGACCCTGTTCCTCTGCTGTTTCCAGTGCCTGCCCTGCATCGTGTGTGTGCTTTGCCTACACTGTCTGCACAGAGCTTTTGCAGGACCTTTTTCTGGTGCACTTATCCCGGCTGAGCTCTGCTACTGCAGGACCACAACACCAGCACAGAAGCAGAATGGCCACCACCGCTTCAAACACTCCAGGTATTTTCCAGGTATTTTCTAATCAGAGATCTTATCATAAAGCCCACAGAACGTTAAGTGGTTAAAACAGGCCTTAAAGATCACCTAGTCCCAACCCCCACTGCCATGGGCAGGGACACCTCTCACCAGATCAGGTTGCTCAAGGCTTTATCCAACCTGACTTTGAACGCTGCCGGGGTTGGGGCATCCACAACTTCTCTGGGCAGCCTGTTCCAGTGCCCCACCACCCTCACATGAGAAAAATGCATCCTAATATTTAACCTGACTTCGCCCTCTTTCAATTTGCACCCGTTATTCCTTGTCCTATCGCTACAGTTCCTGACCAAGAGTCCCCTCTCTGGCTTCCCTGTTGGCCCCCTTCAGAGACTGGAAGGTTGCTATGAGGTGTCCAGGCAAACTTCTTTTCTCCAGGCTGAACAGCCCCAACTTTCTCAGCCGTAGAAGGGGTGGTGCTGCCAGCTACATTACCAGCTCCCACATGGAGCATTAATAGTGGGTAATAAGCTGAGGGTTTGATCAGGCTTGGCAGCTTCTCAGTAACATTCCTGACCCACTCTCCCAGAAGCCAATTGCACTTCCCTCGAAAGTGGGTCAGGCCAACAGATAAGTACCTAATACATCATTATATACACCATATCTATTAATTATATGTGTACTATTATATAAAACATGTAATGTAACAAGAATATTTACAACATTTACATTATTGTAAATTAGGTGTTACAGTAATTTGTATGTCTTTTAAAAAGATGTATTTTAACAAACCATTTCCTCTTTGTACTGTAACCACATATTCTGCAATTGTGAGGATGGTTTCAGGGAGTGACATGAATGGCATTTTATGAAACTTTTCATGGAATTATGAAACTGGTACTGGAATCATTTTAATTTGGGAATTTCCCTAAACATCAGAGAACAACAGCCTACATCAGATCCCAGTAAAACAAACCAAAGAATTTGCATACAGTTGTAGAGGGAAGAACGGTACAGTGCAATAAGCATGATTCCAGTGGCACGTCCATCATCACAATTTCATTCTTTCCACGACTCGTTAAAAAAACTCCAAAGGCTTCTTTTAAACCATGCTGGTCTTAAACATTCATGAAGCTGAAGCAGATGATTGCTCCAGATGATGGTGGCCAGAGAAAGGCCTTATGTGTAAGGTGTGTTCTGGCCTTAGTGAGGGGCACAGGTGGATCATGCCTCCGTCTTACTGGCAGATGTCCCCAGGAGCAGTGACATCCAGCCGGAGTCAGCCAGGCTATGGAGACCTCTAGTTTTTGTTGGTGCTGGTGCCGGTGCCAGCACAGAGGCTGTCCCTACATCACAGCAGAAACCAAAGGGAACGTCCCTTAGCCATGGTCCCATAATTTTAAGGATATGCATAGTTGTCAGACGGGTACGAGGCCACGGACTTGTAAACGAGAATATATTGGTGCTAAAACTGCTCACATGAGTAGTCACGAGTCTGTCTAGGAACCAGATGTCCAGTCACAGCACTAAGCCTCGAGTCACACTTAGAGTCCCGACTTCTTTTCTCCAGGCTGAGTCACACTTGAGTCACATTTGAACTTTGCAAGTAATGGTGTGTGTGTGTGTTCAGTTTTAGATATAGCCTGATGAGTTTTGTCCTGCAAAGTACTAGACACAGGAAACACTTTTCTTTGATAAGATCCTCATTTAAAAACCTATGTAAGACTTTATTTTCAATCCACGGTGTTTTTCCCTTTTGATATTTAAATAATTTGTCACTTTGGTATAGTTTGTCTTTCACATTTATGACCTGAATGTAATAGAAGTATCACCTGAATATAAAAGAAAATTAAGGCAGAGGAACCTGTTTTCTGTGGTTTAGAGGATACTGAAGGATTACATAAGAAGTGATAGTCTTTACATTTTGAAAAACAATGTGACTTGTGAAGGAAAACATGTAATCACACTTAAGGAGTTAAATACTAGTACATGAATAAGAAAAATTGTGTATAGACATTAACACAATTTACCATATTTCATTTAATCGATGAAGATCCCATTCCTTTATCGAAGAGGCCATAAAATTTCAATGCCCATATATGCACTTTACAAAAACATTTCTTTCCTCCTCTTTTAACAAGTGGCCCCACTAAAGCTGCTGCAAGTCTAATGTGGAGCTGCATTGGCTCTAGAAGAACCAGTTAACTGACCCAGTGCTTTGTTTATCTCCCTCAGTTACAGCCCTGGGGTGCATCAGTGAAATTTAGGGCAAAGCATCAGGACCTCGTGCAAAGCTGTGCAAAACAAAGAGGAATTCTGCACTGCAGGGTGTCCCAGTTGGGCTCATTTCCTTTGCTTGGCAGTGGATTCTGAAGGAACTGTCCCCTCTGTTACTCCAAGATAGTCCTAACGAACTGCATTGCTGTGAAAATCTGTTGTCTGCAGTTGACAAAATACTTAAGGCTGATTCATACATTTAATTGAAAGAGAGACTCCATGAGCCTGGCTGATTGGAATGAAAGAAGATCCTCCTGATGCCACATACACTGTGTGAAACCCAAGATCTCAGCACTGACCCTTCTAACAAGCTTTCCACTGGACCCCAGCCAACACCACCTCCCTTCCTACTCTGCTTCTCAGGTAAAGTCAATAAAAAGAAAACTGGCAGAATTTACTACACTAAAGAAGAAATAAAACCTCACAAGACCTTAAAGGGGACGCAGTAATACAGTTACCTGGTGTCTCATCCAACCCAGATTATAAACATTATTAATGTTTATATCTACTAAAATTGTCTGGTATGATCAGTGGAAACTGATCTATGTAGAACATAAATGAAGTTCAGCTGGTTTATGTTGTGCAAAGGAAGCACTGTGCCTTATAAAGGTTTTTGAGACCCAGAGCTTGAGATCTTGCCCTTCCCTTATCCTCAGAACCAGGCATCTCTTCAGACGAGACTTGCCTTTGAACAATCTATGCTGGCTGTTTCCAATGACCCTTGTGATTTTCTCGTGGCTGGAAATGATTTCCAGGAGGATTTGCTCCATAACCTTCTCTGGACCTAAGACAGAGCTGTTTGCCCTGCATTTCCCTGGGATGGAGATAGCTGTGATGTGTTTTTTCTGAACATCAGGCATCTCCCCCAGTATCACTGACCTTTCAAAGATGATAGAGAGGGGCCACACAATAAAAACCTCATGACTTTCAGGTGCATCCTATCTGGCCCTGTGGACTTGTATCTATCCAACTGGCTCCAATACTCCAGTCCTCAGCTGTGAGAAACAATTTCCTAACATGGCCCTGAGTGCACTAGTGGGCTTCAATTGCTTTGACCACTCTCACATGGGACCTCCACCCACACACCACTGACCATGGGACCAGGATATTTCTTAAGTGCAGGCCCAAGGGTAAGAGTCCCTTCCTGAGCTGTGATGCAGCTTGTAGGACGTCTTTCCAGTCCTGTTTTGTCATGAGTCATTACTTGGATTTCCTGGCTTGGTCTTGGATCTGGGTTGTTACCTTGCTTTGCCTGATGATCATGGGATGGGACCTGTTGCTGTTCTTGCTCAGGGGCTGTGGGGCCATACCCCAAGGGTAAGATCACTGCTTGTGCTGCTTTCACTCATGTCTCATTCTCCCTGGTGGAGAGCCCTTCCCTTGCTCCCTCCTAGACTAGGTTAGTGGGATGAGGGAAAGGGGAGACCAGATGGCAGTCCTTACTGGTGCAATCTAAGGATAGAAAGAAAAGTGTTGGGTACTCCAGCCTACTCTGTATTTGTCACTAGGTTCCCTGTCCCCTCACACAGCAGGGCTGTGTCTTCCTTACATTCCTTGCTGCTGCCAGTGTGCTTACAGAAGTCCCTCTTGCTGACTAATGTAACCTCTTACATGCTCTGACCTTGTTGAGCTTTGGCCTTCATTGCTTCACTCTTGTGAATGCAAGCAAAGTTTCTATATTCCTCTTGGGCAGCCTGTGTCTGCTTCTACCTTCTATGTGCTTCCCTTTTTTATTTCAGCTTAGTCAGGAGCTGTCTGACTCTTCCACGGGCCTCTTCTTCCATGTTTGTTTCCCCAGTATCAGAATTATGCTTTACTTCAGAACTCTCCTCAACTCTCTTAAAGGTTAATTGGGAGATTTTGAGTCATTTCAGTGACAGCCAAGTTTGTTTCCAGGCTTTCCTATAAAGTAAGTGTCCCTTGCTGAGCAGAAATTGGAACATTTGAGACATGAGTTCACTGAAAAAATATTCTGAGGTGGTAAAGGAACTAGAGGTAGACAGAAATATGAGAGCAAAACATAGTGTGTATTATTGCATAATTCCCGTGGTTGAAATGCTAGTCTTGTCCAGTTCTGTCTCTTTTGGTCTGCAAGCAGAGCTGCAAAGGATGTTGTTATGCACAGGGATTATTGTTGGCTTTCAGTAGTTTCAGTCCCCTCATTGTCTAACACAGCCAAATATCTGCGAACCATAGATGCAGTTCCCGTAGCACCCTGTGGGCTGGGGTAGCTCTCTGGAATACAGCTGAGGGTGGCAGGAGCTTTAGAGGTGTTGCACAGGTCCCTGCTGCGTGCAGTGGTGGCCAGCCGGCATGCCCAGGATGCAGCTGTGCCGTGGCTCCACTGCACGCCGAGTCCCTGCTGGGGCTGCACAAGGGCTTCTCAGCTGCTGAGGCTCACCCTTTGGTGTTGCAGCCCCAGCTGCTGGCCCTGCCTTTGAACTGTGGCAGCCAGTGTGCTGTTAGCAAGGCTTTGTCAAAAGCTTGTTAAAATTTGCTGACTCGTGAGGCAGCTGGCTTGCTGATCCTTAGTGCAGCTTTATACCAGCCCAGAGATTTAATATGAGCCTTTATGGGAGTAGCCTTAATTGTTAGAAAGGTATGAGGTGACATTGATGTCCTGCCCATCTCTGTTGTAGTGGAGGCCTCTCAGTTCTGAACACACTGAGCATGACCCAGTCCTTGTTTTAGGGCAAAACACCCACAAACGATCCATATTGTACAGATACAAGTATACACACCACTGCATCTTTTCAACAAGAGGTATTTTGACATCAGAGAAAACTACTGGCTCCAGAAAACCCAAACCCTTTCATGGTCTGGGAGTCAATATCAGGTGAGATAACAACTGGGAATAAGGAAAACACAGCCCCAGTTGCACAGAAATAATGTTGAAAGGATGCTTTAGATTGCCTGTGGTGAATTCCATGAAAATATTGTTTTCATTTGGTATTAGCCCAATTTGTGTGAATAACAGCTAATTAAAGAAAAAATAAAGGATGAAAAAAAGCGCTTATAATAATCTTTTTAAAAGTCTCTCAGGGGATTTAAGGAGGTAATATGTACTTAATGGAGGGGCTAAAAATGCAGCTGCTTGTAATTATGTCAGGAAAAATATTCCCAAAGCTGATTTGCAGCTTCCCCAAAATGGTACTCAGTAACGCACCCTTAGGGAGATGGAGAAAAGCAAGTTTTCTATTACATCCTTCATGTATCTCCTGACAGGGCCCTTCCAGCCCCACTCCTCATGGGGCTGTGGACTCTCTTTTAACCCTGGCCATCCAGGTAAGAGAACCCACCCATCAGCCCCAGGCAGAAAGCAAATGCAGCCAGCATTTCCACTTACTGTCAGCATTGGCTCTCTGGGGCAGCTGCTTCCCAGTCCCACTGTACCTGGAGTTCCAGGCTGTTTCTGTCTTTTCCCAGCCCTGACACTGCGTGCCATAGCCAAAGAACCCAGCAGCTGTCAGAGGAGTTGTCTTTCAGTTATTTGTTTGGAAGTTATTTCCCAAAGTACATTTCTCATGCCACAGTCTAGGATATTTTTATGGCTGGAAGGCATCACCCATGTCTGGTTGTTTGACTCAAGCACCAGAGAAACCCTTGATGACAGGTGTATTCCTGCAGCTCCTGATTCAGAGGGGAGGTTCAGCCAGCATGGCATGGAGGAAATCCCATTTTCTTTAGTCAAAACTGTGGGGTTCATTAAAAGACTGCTTTGTTTTGTGGGTTTCTGAATGTTTGTTTATTTTAATTGTGCTTTGAAGGTTGACTTGATTTGGGCGTTTTTGCTCTGTGGTGCCGTAGCCAAAGCCCCCCAGCATTTGTCAGAGAAGCTGTTTTTCAGCTAGCGGTTTGAGGACTTCAAATGCCTCAATCTAGAAATAGTTTTGGGGCTTTTTTCCCCCATTTTAAATACCTTGAAGTCAGTTTAGGTCTCTCTAAGCTTGCGAACTCGTTTTTCCAGCTACAGTCCGTTTCTCCGCGTTTGCGAAGCTGCATCTTTGTGCTCCCCTATGCTGCCCACGCCGGAGCGCGGGCGAGCTGCGGCCGGGACAAAAAGGGGTTTTTATGTCCCCGTAGCTTCCACAGGACCGGTGCCGCTCCCGGTCCCGCTGCCCGGCACCGCCGGAGCGGCGGCACCAGGGGGAGCCCGCGGGCCGCGCCATCCCTGCCGCTCCCTTACTCCTAAAGGGAGCCGGGAATAACCAGCGCTCGGGTCACGGGAGAGCAGCCAGGCTACGGTAAGGAGATAGGAACCGAAATATTAAATATTTATAAATAATACCATCAATAGTAATATTTACCTGCTAATCACTACTAACGCCGTGCCACAACGGCCAAAATTTTCCCCGAGTGTCTGATGAACTAACTTACTCAGCCAAGTGTATTCTCAGGGATATTAATTTGTTACGGGATGGATGTTCGGTGGTGTTTAATAATTTGGCGTCTTTAAAGTATTTAAGGCCAGAAAGCAGCATCGTGCATCTCATCAGCACAGGCTGTCCAAGGTGCCGAGCCAAGCGCCGTGCTTCCCCAAGTGAACAGAGGACAAAGCAGCTCTGCTCCTGTACTGAAACACAAACGGCTTTTGGAAAGCCTTGAAAGATGTGATCCAGTCACAAAAATGTAGGCCAAACTTCATAGAACATTACATGAATAAATAGAGGGAAGAGAAGTTAATGGGGGTTGAAAGAGACCTTCTGGATTAATTGAAAAGCTTTTTCTTTTGGTCCTTTTCTCTCCCAGTGAATAGGCTATAAATGATGGAGGAGGGGAAAAACCTAGAAAGATTTACCTCACAAAAATGCCGAGTAGACTGTATTAACCAAGACCAATAGAGAGCCATTGAAAGTAAATTAAATTAAACAGAGATAAGTCGGAAGTTAGTCTTTTCAGCTGTGCCCTTTGGTCAAATGCTGAATCATTTATGATCAGAGTTGGTGCTTTATTTGGCTCTCTGAGGTGCTGAGCTCCCTGCTTTATCTTCAGCTTGGAGAAGCTTTATCTTCACCACTGGAGCAGGTGGGGGAAAGGAAAGACTTTTGAGATGTGCAGAATTTAAAATTATGTGTAAAATAGTATTTCTGTGTTAAAATTAAAACGGAAAACTTCCAGAACATTTAGAATGCTATTGGAAATGTACCTTGCTTGTTCTTTTTGTGGCTGCATGGTATAGCTTCTGTCCAATTCTTTGGCTCAAGCACCAGAGGAGTCCTTGGTCATGCTTGATGACAGGTGTATTCTGGTGGCAGCTTCTAATCCAGAGAAGATTCAGCCACCCAAGCTACAAATCCAATTTTGTGTGGCAGGAAATCCCAATTTCTGATTTTTTGTACCCAAAACTTTGGGCTTTATTATAATTTCCTAGAAATAGTGAAATTTCTCATTAAAAAGTAAAGTCTTTCAGCTAGCCATGAAAAAAGTTCTTAAATATCTGGCTACCTCTGAGATTTGCTTCCTTATTTACATAGATAATCCTATGCAAATCCAAGGGGGAGCATGAAATAACCATATGTTTAAAGGTAACTAAAACCGGAACAAAATCTATAGGTATTGGTAATACAGATGATGTACTTGGATTAAAATTTTCAAAGCACAAACCAACTATGCAATTGTTTATTACTGCTAAATTAATATGGAAAAAAGGAAAAATAAGTGATTTTTCCCTCTGAAAGATTGGCGAGGAGTGTGCGAAGTGGGCAGCAAAGCTGGAAAGGAGGCTGCAGGTCCCTGGGTGATCCAGGGCAAGGCTCCATTGCTATCATGATTAATAGAGCTATAAGGCAACTGCTGCAGACTGTGGCGGATCCATTGGTTCCAGATATGCCCAACAATCAGTATGCAGATATGCTAATTTACAGTGTATTACTCAAACTAAAGGATGTTTCTATGCTCCACTAATAATTCTAAAAGATAATTATTTTCTAGTTAGTGAAAAAGACAAAGCTGGGCCCTGAGTGCTGGAGAAGCTTTATTTTTACGGAGCTTTGTGATTACATTCTTTAACAATTCTGCATTCATTCAAAATGGTTTATAATCTACCAGGACCAGATTTGAATACCACATGTGCCAAGGCAAAAACATTGTGGTGGAACACAAGCCAGGGAGCAAGCCAGATTAGGCAGAAACTATGTGATGAAGATAGAAAAGAAATTAAGGTAGGCTGGAAAGCACAAGGGAGCTGTGGATAGGGATTTAAGTGAATGCTTTAAGTGGCAATTTGCAATTGGAGCATGGGAAATGCCAGAATGTAACATTATAATGTAGTTTTGCATAGTATACAAATCAGTTCATGTATTATATTGCAAATTATAATTATGCAACATTATTATACTAATTTTATGCATTATAATATTTCGTAATATTGCTGTAATTACATAATTGTAGCAAATTATAATGTTACATTATACTAATACAGAAGTCATTAAGACCCTAAAGCACATGGAGTAGTGCTGTAAAAGTCTGGTTTTCCTTCCTGATGGGTTTGATGGAATATTGGAGTGATCCCCCATTTAATGGAATCAAAATCTATACATTGTCACTTTATGATCTCACAGTTCTCACTTGTTTTGTCAGCTTCTGCTCATCTCTGGCTGCATTTAGCAGTAGATGTGCAAGAGTGAATGATCATCAGCTGCTAGTTAAGGCCCCTGAGTTAATATTTACAGTCTGGGCTCCCAGCACAAGGCTGGTTCTAGGGTGGCTGGAATGACAGGAGGAACTAGGGGCATGTTGTTCCCCTATCCTCATTCTTCTGCATGGCTGGTAAGCCTTCAGCCAGCCTCCTGTAAGCCTCCTGTTAGGGAAGGTATGCTTTGCTCCAGGCACTTGGAATGCACGATTCATTTTTTACTGTGTGCCTTGTATGCAAAATTATTATTATTTAAATCTAAGATGGCTTATTAGTAAAATTGTACGATAAACACTGCTGCATAATTCATCGTGTACGCTGGGAGCTTTTAAGTCTAATGTGCCACATAGTGCACTGTGTGCCTTCGGTGGAACACAAACACATGCACACAGTCGTTCTCCTTTTCGGCAGCGCTGGTCAAGTCATTAAAAACTTCACTACTATTGCCCTAAGTTCTCTTCTCACAGTCAGTGCAGTTTCCCACCTGCAGTCCTCTGCTGGGGTCTCAGATTCCTGGAGATAATGCAGGTGGAAGGCTGCAGCCCTCAGGAATGCTGCTTCAGTGCTTTGTGGTAGATCTGCCCTTGCTCAGACCCTGGCAACATGTTCACTCCCTGTGTTTGTCACCGACATAATTTGCTTACTCTAATAGACCCTTAAGGTTAGATGCTGGGCTGTTTCAGGAAAGTGCTCAATCCTTTTAATTTTTTTTCTTATATAAGTTGTGAGTTGCTCCCCACATAACAAATTACTTGCAGGTTGTTTCCATTGGGAAAGCAGATATTTCTGCTTCCTCAATTTTTTTCTATATTCTTTCAAATAATTTAATTCTTAAAGGTCATAAGCTCTGAGGATGTGTGATTAGTGCTAGAACTCATTTTTGTGTTGAGATAATAATATTAAGAGCAGATTAATTTTTAGGTCAGCTATGTTACTGATGGTCACTGTGATATAGTAGGAAACTGCCATATTCCCAGGACAGATACTTCAAGGACCATGTTAGGAAATACTAAGTTCACAGATTTATTAGAATTTAAGTTTTCTTATCAGCTAGATGCCTCTGTCCTTGGATCAAAGAAAAAAAGCAATGAAAATATGAGAACAAGGTCTCTATGGGCTTCCTCTGGGAAGGCAGAACTCAGAACTGCCAAACTGTGAACTCTGTTTAAGCCAACAAAGTTACTAAAATAATCCAGGCATGTCCATAGAGACTTCTTCTGGAATAACCTCCTGGTTCATGGCTTGTTTTGATTTCTTCTGGCTGAGTTTTTGCTTCTTTGATGGGTTCTGGAGAGTTGCATCTAACCTTGTTTGGCTGGTGGTGGAGGGTGTTACAGCCAGAGACCCTGGGGGCGGGCCAGGGAGGTGAGAAGGGTCTGGCTGTGAGTGCTAGTTGCTAATTCTGCCTCTACGGAAGGAGGGCACATAAAGGAAAAGGAAAGACTGTGTCTGAAGAGATGAAAACCAACATGGTTTGTGGAGGGAATCCATGCCTGAGCTATACGTCACTGTCTTGCTTTCTGGTCTCGTGGTCGTCCTCCTATAGCTTCTGCTGACCTGCTGTACTTGCAGTCTCAGATGGATGTGCTGCTGGGCCAAGCTGCTCGGCAGCTGTTGGATTTCTGACTGCTGTGTGTACGGTTATGCATCCTGCAGATTGCTGCTGCTGTGTAATTCACCTCTGTGAGGCAAGCAATGGAGAGAACAAACCCTTTCAGGATGTCATGAAAACCAGACTGTAAATAGCACTGGATCTTGAGAACATGAGGATGTTTCAGTGAAGTTAATAAAAAGTCTCGTTTTAGAAAACCAAGACTTAACTTCGATTGGAATTAAATGAGCAAATGCTGGTGGGGTACAGGCAATGGTTATTAATTATTCATTTGATCCATTTCAGAATGCTTTGATCCTTGTAGAAGCAGAGTTGCAGTAGTAAGGCCCCAGCCATCTATACACTGGGTATTTATGATATTCTATTCTGTTGGGTAGTTCTGGTTGCACTAATGAATACTGATTTCTTAGAGGTGTTGCTGCTTCAGCTTCATCCAGGAAAAGAGGGACAGACTTCAACCCTTTGCACCATGGTGCAGTTTCCTGGATTGCCTCTCCTCACTTTTCAGAACAGTAATGCATGGATGATGCTTTGGCTGAAAGACTCGTGTTTGAAACCTGTCTCTATTATCTTGGTGTTAGGGAAGCTGAGTGGTTGCTGTGTTGAAACCTGGCAGTCTCACACTACAGTCAGCAGCAACAGCCACAAGGCAATCCAGCGTTTCCTGTGGCCGCATCCAAAACGTGGGATTTGTTTAGTACTGTAGCCATGCAAGCAGGCTGGTATAGCAAGACTGTGTGCAGGCTTCCATCACAGCCACGAGGGAAGGAGAAAACAGAAACAACTCTTCCCTTAAGGAGGCAGCAGTTCATAAATGAAGGTGACTTCCTGGACTGCATTTCCTTCTCTCTGCCAAATGCTACACTTGTTGGAAGGAGCTGTCACAGATTCACGGATGAGACTAGTAGACTCAGCATCAGCAATCTGGCCACAGGGCTGGAGATACTTATGCCAGGATGATGGGAACTCATAAATTAAAAAAAAAATATTAATGAGAACTTCATGCACGGAATTAACACTTTAAGAAACATCTAAACACAGGTTCCCTAAGTTCTTCTACAAGGAGCCAGCTCATGGAGCTTGCTGCCTCATAGGACAACCTAATTCAGGCTGATTTCCCATTTTCTGAACATCTTACCTCCTCTCCATCTCCCTAAAATTGTTTCTTATTACTTGCTCCTGGGAAGACAAATAGAAAAAAAATAATTGTAATGTATGAAGTGTTGAATAAAGATCAGCTGAATAAAGCAAATATTGTTGTGAAGACTGGAGATATAACTGACATGGGCAAAGATGAAGACTTTGAAGAGAGAGTTAATAATTTTCTTAGGCTGGTGGGTGGAGTTGAGAGACGATTTCAGGCAGGCACACAAATGGGTTTTATTTTCCCCCTCTTATGTAGAAGGGGAAATTGCTTAAATATGGGATTATTTTTTACAGGCTTAAAAGATAAGGGCTGAAAAAGGAAAAGACTATTTTTTTTCCTTATGCTTTGATGAACTAATTAAAGTTCATCATTTTGACCATTCAGGGGTCAAACATGACCTGGTTGGCATTTTCTGACTGCCTCAGAAAATGAAAAATAGCAGTTCAGGATTTGTTGGCTTCTTTTTTTTTTTTTTTTTAACCTTTGGAGCAGACTTATGTAGAGACCCTGGGAAACAGTTATTATTCTATTTTGGAAGGACATAATTTTGGAAGAATTGTTACAGTCAGAAAAAAATTGTGCAGGGATCTTCAGGAATATCCTACCTTGTCTGTACTTTCTCTATACTTTGCTTGCATGTTAATTGTTATTTATTGCACTCTTGTTCTTACTAAAGCATTTGCCACTGAATTTATTTTAGACCATAAAAGTTATTTAGCCTATAACCATGGGTTTTAGGGATGTTTTTAGACATCATTTAGCCTATACTGATGGTGCTTTCAAGGTAAACATAAAATTCTTGTAGCTGGCTGAATACCCTCTCGGGAGTCCATTATAGGCAGATTTTCTGCTTAAAATAGGTGTTCTGGATTTTAATAACCAGGACAGGCTGATCTACAAGAACCTGATATTTTCTTGTTGTTGGAGTTTTTTATAAACCACAATTCTGATATAACTCATTATTCACTTGAGATGGCATTAAAATAAATTAATATTAAAATATTTAAATGTAGAACAAAGAGTTTGAAAAGTTACAGAGATTGATCATCTGAGATGCAGCATTGGTGCTTCATTAGTTGTAGCTCTGTGCCAGGCTGAGGTACTTCTGTTTCACCTAATTAGCAATTTTTTTCTTTAATGCTGACTAGGCTGTATTCAGGCTGAGTGGCTCAATTTTTCTTCTTGCCAGAAGTTTATATTTCTGGGAGATTTCAAGCTGTGTTGGTGAGAATTCATTCCAATACAAGAAAAGAGGCTTTGGAAAAAACCACAGATTTTTGTGGTAGCCTAAAATTTGGGAGTGGTGGCATCAAGGGAGTGAGAGACAAATGACATCTTCTCTAAGCAGGCCAAATTCTTTTTGCATTTCTGGTGTCAGGCTCATCTTGTATACAGAGAGACGAGTTTTCTCAGCTTCCCAAGAAGCTTGGCCCACTGTGAATCAATAACCTGTGGCATAGCCAGCCCACCTTGTTCACAGCTCTGAGGCTGAGTAGAGAAATCTCTCCTCTCCTGGGGAACACTCTCCTCCCTGAGCAGCCTGCAGTGGTGGATTCCATGGCTGGAAGTCCTTAATCCCAGTAAGAATAACAAAGGCATATGGTCTTGAACTGTAGGAAAAGGCATTTTTCTAATTGTAGGCAATAGAGTTTTGCCAGGAGAAAAAAGGAAGACAAGCTTTCAGCCCTTTGCCATGTACAGCATGAAGTGTAGTATGCTCACCCTGTAAATGCCGCTCTTACAGCACTTGGAGTTTCCCTTGATCTTCAGTTTAGGACCACAAATGTAAATCTGAGCCTGGCTTTCTTCCCGAAAGGCTGTCTGTAGGGGTTTTCCTCTGGAAAATCTTCTGCTATCCCCCACTAATTAGCCCTGGACCAGGGCCTGCAGGCATGATGCAACACAAACTTTCCGGGGCATTGGGGTTAAATCTGCCAGGTTGGAAGTTATAAACCCAAAGGCAGGAACATGAAACACAGTGTCTAGCAAATGGTGGGGGCATGGGGCAGAGAAGTGTCTGCTGCTCTCACTCAAGACCACACGGAGCTTTCCTAGACCTGAAGGTCCAGAGAAGGCACAGGCCATTCACTCTCTCCACACAGGTGGATGGAGGTGGCAGAGGCAGTGGTGGCTCCTTCATGCTAGGAAGGAAAAACAGCTTATGCAGGAACGTAACTTTGCGTTTCTCTGCATCCGTTTTTTTGTGGGTTTGGACCAGTTTTAGTCTGTGATTGCTTGTGATTCTGGCTTTATCTTCAATCCTTACGTGCATTTTGAAAATAGAAGTTATAAAAAGGTCATCTATCTGTGGTTTTAAAAAGTCCTTTCTGCTAGGAGTTGTCACTCCCATTATAGCTGTGCCCTATTTGCCCTCTTTAAATCCTCCACAGAGTAGCCTGAGGTTTTGGATTTGCAGATGTGTCATGTTAATTCAAAGACAGCTTTAAAATAAACCCAGTGGATTCAATGCAGGCAGAAGGCTGAGTGACTTTTGTTCATGCATAGGTATCCAAGGTGGGGAGGTGTCAGTGAATGAGTCTGATCTTTATTGCATGGGCCCTGTGGAGTTTGTGATATGACAAGATACAGCATTTGCTGCAACTGGAGTGTGTTTTAGCTTTTGCTTTATGTGAGATAGTGAGCATGTTCAAATCTGTAAACTCACAGCACATTGCCCTTGAAATGTTCATGAAATGTTCCCATGGCCTTTCTACTGTCCTGGAAAGTGCGATGTGCAGCTGGGGCAAACACGGCAGGTCAGGGACATTGGTAGGTTAGTGGCTTGTGTGGTACGAAGGGTTAAGATGAAGGGAAAGGCTCCCTTTTCTGCTTCCAGGCATGTGGTCTCAGATCTCAGATATGGGGAAATAAACCTTCCTGGGAAGTGAAGTCTCATGGGAGAAGTCTTCTGCTGCACAAAGCTCCCAGGTCTAAGGGGAACGGAGCCAAGGCTTTGGTGCTAGCTACTGCCTAAGAAATATGCAGTTTGATGCTGTCTCGGTGGATTTACCACCCAGACATAAAAAATAACCAACTCAACATTTTAAAGTGAGCTTTGACTTCTGTTTTTCTCTCCCTTTTCCTGCCAGAGAAAGCTTCCTATTCCCAGGCATCCCTTAAGCACATGCAGAATTATCTGGGGGATTAACCAACACAGAGAAAGAACAGTGGGATTTAGAGAAGACCCAAGGGAAGGGAAGGACTGCTGAGAGGAACATTTCCAGGGGGAAGATTACGAATAACTTTTGCTTTCATGAGGGAAATCTAGCTCTGGTTGCACAGGTGTGGTGGTGGAGATCACAGGAGTAGAGGGACTGAACCAGGTTCAAACTGTGCAGACAAAAGAAACCTTGCTGGCGGGGTCTTCAGATCCTTCCAGCACCATCACGTCTTCACATATGTTCCCTATCAACCCCCTGCAAGAACAGTATGTGGTCAGCACACTCTGCATGCACTTATCTTTCTTAGGTACCCAGCTGGCTAATTTGATTCAAATACTTTGCTTTTCGCCATCCCTGTGGCAGAGAAAAGGCTTTTTATCTCTTAAGTGTGACAACAACAAATTTCAGAGTCATCTTTTAAGCACCCTTTCTGTGCTGTGGTCATATCATGGGCTCATGGGTAACATTTGCTTGGGAAGCACGTTAAAAAAAATTGTCAGCACGTGACTAATTGCTTAATTTAAACCAGTGAAACAAAGAAGTTAAAAGTTCAAAGCCGAGGGACCCTCAAAGAGCTGCAGGTGTTTCCCTCTGGCTGCTGTTTTGTTTCTTCTTTAAATTTATGCTAGGTGGCAGAACTAATAGCTATAGATTAAAAATCCAGTTGGTTCCTACCTTATTTTGCCCAACCTGTGCTGTCTATCACGGCCTTCCACAGGTCCACTGCACTCAGGGTTCCTGAGCTGGGCACTGGTGCTAACCAAAGCCCTCAGGGCAGAACTGGCTGTTCCAGGGAAACATGACCCCAGAAAGGGTGTAGCTGAATGCTCGTTCTGCCTCTTCTTGAGAAGTGTATCTGAAGTATCCTGCTATCCCACTCGCATCTTTAAATGACATATTGAAAGCATTTGAGAAGTTTTATGAAATGTCAGTTTAAAAGCTTTGATGCCCTTTTCCATGACTTCCATTGGCAAGTATGAGAGGGCTTCCCAGTTCTTCAGGAATGGGACTGTATCCTTCCAGCTCCCCCAGGGAGAGTGGCAGAAACCCCAAGCCTGCTGTAGGACGTGGAAAAGTAGGAGGTGAGAAGGCTGCAGCAGAGGAGAGAGCTGTCTGTTTGTGCTGAGCTACTTCAGCTCATCGGGAGAGGAGCGTTGTGCAGAGCTCCCACTGGAGTGGCAGTGACACTTCTGACAGATACTCAGGCAGCGTCAGGTGCTTGTTAGTGGGGTTATTATCTGTCATGAAGAGGTGTTGGACCAGTTAATGCAGCTTCCTGGGGGGAGGCAGGGATACAGCTGCTTGGAGCAACACACCCTTCTGCCTGCAGAGTTTCTGTTCCATCAGCATCTCACCCATTTGCAGTGACTTGCTTTCTCCGTTAAAGATTATACATATGATGTTGGGCTTTGATACTAAAATAATTGCTTTCTAGGTTACAACTGTAGCACTGGCATAATAGAAGGCTAGTTACTTCAGGCACAAGAAAACTTGGAAATAATTCATTTGGCTCCTGCTGATGCTGTGAATGTATTACTTCTCAACTGGAATGGGCCCAGTGTTATTTAACGCTAATGTAAATCCATGGGACACTGCAGAAAAGGTGCTGCTCAGCAGGTGCCAGTGTTGATCGTGAGGGCTTGGAGCTGCTTTCCTGAGTGAGCACGCAGGTCTCTGGGGTTGCTTGGAGGAGCATCAGCCGAGAGTAGCATTGCATCAGCAGATAGGCAGTTGGCAGGGATTGCCCGTGGTGCCTGGAAATCCCCTGTTCATGGGGACGGGCGCTGGGGCTCTGCAGCACAGGGGAGGCTTGAGCCAGGTGAAGGTGGGTGCTGGTGCAGTGGCAGAGACATTGGGGTGTGACAGAAAGCTGATGGAAAAGCCTAAAGTGGAAGTCAGAACAGCACTCATTTTACATAGGGGCTTTTCTGAAATAGCATCAGAATTATTTTGTAAAATCAAGGATGGAATCCTCTTAGCAAAACTGTGTTGCTTTTTGTTTTCACTTTGCAAATTAATTTTTTTTTTTGAAGCAAATAAAGCTTGTGAGATGAAAAAACAGTGGAAGAAACTTGTCAAACTGTTCTCTTTCCCTTTTTCTCCTAAATCCAAGAGTGCTGAGTTCTGGGCCATTTTTAGGGTTTCTGAGTTTCATCTCATCTAAGACAATTTGCATGCAAATGATGTTGACTTACATCAAAATCTTATGAAGGATTTAGATAAATTTTATTTTTGTTATCAATATAATTTTTAAACCATACTGAACAATTGCTTAATCACTGGGTAATAACATTTGTTGAGCTTGTGAGACTAAGTCCTCAAGGATTGTGTTTGTACACTTGTAGTCCTGTGGGTCAAACAACATTTGTTTAAACTGTGGATGCCTTCTATTTTTAATCACAGGCCTGAGCTGGAATTAAGAATTTCTGAACCTGGAGGCTGTTTCCATCTGAATCTCTAAGCTGAGAAGGGCTTTTGTAACCATTGCTAGACATAAATCAGCCTTTTAACCTTGGATCTACAGGCAATTAATTTAGAGTGGCATTGGCTCTGCTGCTGACGTGTCTGATCAGGAGGTGGACTGAGCTTTCAGGAGAGATCATTCTCTGTCCTTCCACTGTAAGCAGGTTAACATACTTATTTTAACAACTGATTTATAGTTTGTTTATTAATAATTTTTATTTCGTATTGTTGTTTTTCCAGTTGAGATGTTATTACAGGCAAAGTCTGGGCATCATGCAGAAAGAATTCAGCTGGGAATCTGCACAAGGTCACAAAGTGTGTTTGAGAGCGTGCTTTTCCAATAACAGTATCTTTTAAGCAGCAAAAGGCACAGGTGTGGTTACTCTGTGAGTGCGCAGAGGGTGTAACAGTGCTGTGTTCTCCCTGTGCAGAGCAAACAGTGTGAGTGCTGCTCATCAGGCCCTCTGGTACAGGCTCAATGTTTGCTGGCATCCCCAGCCATCCTTGTCTCCTGCTGGAAGCTCAGGTCACGCCTTCCTGGTGCAGGGCCGGAGCTAGTCCAGGGCATGGAGGAGCAAGTGGCTCTTGGGTAGTGCCAGGGGCAGTTCTGCACTTGCCTCTTGCTCCAGGCAGGCTCAGTCTGGGAGAAAACATCTGGCTTTTCTACCTGTGTTTTGGGGTGCTCAAGGTTTGGGGTGTTTGGTTACCCAGGCTGCCCACTGCCTTTCTTACAAGATGTGTGTTGTCAGATATAGATGTCCCTCGTCTTCATCTCGTTTTGCCGCAGAAACAGCACAATTTTTGGCTATTTTCTTTATTTTATGGATGAGAGATGCCCCATAAGGAGCATGGTGGCATCCACAGCTCTTCCTTTCTTCTTGTCCTTGATTTTCTCCTTTTGGAGCCTAATTGTGAAGAGAAGGCACCAGAAGATCAAGCCATGAAGTAATTAAACCCATGTTAAACATTAAATGAAAGTGTTTAACCCTATTTGAATGTGCTATTCTAAATTTCATGGGGTAGATTCTGTATTTGGGAAGGAAACTTATTGTGTTTGGCTGAAGCAAATGCTAAATTTTCTAGACATTTGGGATATATATGAATAGCAGGGACTTGGAGCCTGGATCACATAAAGCAAATAAATCTGGAGGGGAAAAAAAGTCACATTTTTGATGGTCTTAATATCTACTAGTCTTATTTTGTTAAACAGTACTTAAAAACACATTTATCATAAGTTGCTTATTAAGATGCATGTCACATGCATTGTCATGCTGATCAGCCTGGAAAAGAGCAGCTTCTCAGCTGATAATCTGCTGTGCCACAACAAGGTCAGGTTAGAAGTCAAGACTCCAGGAATTAAATTGTGGTCCCTTTGAAACTGAGAGGCGTCTTGCCAATCACTTTGGATTCTGCTCTGTTTTGCTGTTTTACACAGATTCTGTTCTTGATTCTTATCAGTGATTTGCTGTGGGACTTGAGCAAGTTTAAGATTTAAATCTTCTGGTCTTTTACCTTCCCGAGCAGTTTTTCAAAATCCTAGTATTACATACAACACAGTAAGATCAACATGTAAATACATTAGATATATGTGTAATGTTAAAAACTTTGATGTGATCAACTCCTCTGACTGCTTTCTTGATACACTGACTTCCTGTTCAGGGTTGTGGGTAGGAAAGGCCAGAGAAATTTCCTACATTGAGAAATACAATTTTTGTAGGAAAATATTTTTTGTTCTGTGGGTAACTTTCTGAACTGCTTTCCATAAGTTCTGTGAGCCAACCCTCTTTTTGGGTCAGCAGCAGGGTTGAAGGAGTAGAGCTTAAGAACTTAGTTTGGTGCCTGGTGCATGTCCTGGGATGCTGATGGGAAAGGTGTGCAAACTGAGCTCTGTAGCAGCGTGTTTTCTCCAGGCATCGTAGGACACAGCAAGCACCACCTGTGCAGAGAGCCACAGCCACGTTATTCCCTAAGAACTGCAAATCTCATTTCTCCAGCTGCACTTCTTGTGTCCAAGGCAACCCATTTGCCTGCTGTGGAAAGGAGCATCCCTCCTCCTTCACACCAGCTTTGGCTGCAGGCCACACTGCTCCTGCAGCCAGGCACCCAGCGCCCTTGCTTGGTAAGTTGCTTGGTGTGATGGAAAAGAGAGCCACCAAAACTGACGTGGTGTTGGTGGAGAGCAAGGTCATCCCAGGGGAGCATGTCACTTACTGCGACATGAAATCCTGCTCCCAGCATTGTGGTGAAATTCAGGCTCTATTTTTAAGGTGTTTCTATGCCTGAAATCAAAGGAAGATAAACACTTGAATACCTTTGGCTGTATCCATGCTGTTAGAGGCCTGACTGTACCCGTGCAGCCCTGATGAACAATCCCTCATTTTTAGGTGAAGGTGTGTGAACTGGCCCATGTCCAGAGACCAGCAAGAGGGGACATCTCTGGGCTTTGCACGAGGACCCTGATGAGCAAGTAGAATGGGCCATGTCCTGGTCATTCTAACAGGATGCTGCGCTGCTGATGGGTGAGCTCTTTCTCCCAGAAAAAGGTAGAGTTGGTCATCTTAATTACTACATTGTGGTGTTCCCTGAAATAAGCCTGGCCATTGTCTTGGGAGACACAATTGGGCCAGGAAGCCTGTTGGAAGTTCAACAATATGGGCTGTGCCCAAGTTCATGTCCTGGCCCTGTTTAGTTCCATAGTGCCTGTGTTTCATTCATGACCAAGGATGTCATTATTTCCAATACCTTTGCAGCTGTGTGTGAGTGCTGCACCACAGCCTGACAGAGGCTGTTGCAGTGGTACAACTGATGCCTTAGGTTTTAGCTTTTCTATTTTACAAATTCTGTACTCTCTGCATTCCTAGTGTGTAACTCTGAACTGTCTTGCAGCCTGTTGGCTGCTGTTCCCTCATGCTAAGATAGACATAACAAAGCCTCTCTAGGCTTGCTCTCCAAGGACACCCAGACCGTCCTAGGGCTGAAATGTGTGAACCAGCATCTTGAGAAGGGGGTCAAGCTGAGGGGCAGTTACATCATTAGCTAAAGTTTAATTGGTGAATTGATGCTGATATGCAAATGGACCAAACCTGTAACAGTGTGAAGAACTCGTGACTTGTCGTCCATCTTGGGTGCAGCCTTTGGGCTGCCCAGGGTGTGCCTTTGAAGGCCTTTTAAATAAATATCACCTTTATTCCTTTACCCTGTCTAGTCTCTGTTTTCAGGTTGGCCTTTTTAGGCATCACAACACAAGGTACAGGTTGCACATCCAGGAGAGTGGCGAGCAGGTGTACGTAGGGCGTTTTCATGTTGCAAAACCTGCTAGAGTAGTGTTGGAAGATTGACATAGGAAGGAGGAGCCAAATTTGTAATGCTTTCTTTCGTGCTTCGTCTGTGGGAAAACAACTGGACTGCACCAGCTTTTGGTGCATTTTGAGGTGTGGGTGATTGAGGGAGTGAGGAAATTACTTTTCTTGCAACATAGGTCCCCTCAGCTTTATGTTGGTGGGTCATGCCCTGGGATCCTGGAATGGATGGGAAGTGCTGCGTTAGTGGAACGAAAAAGGAGGTGAGGGCAGCAGCACTGCAAGGAAGCCGGAGAGGGAACTTGCTCTGCACACTGCTGTGAGGCTCCGGGGCTGCCTGTGGCTGTCTGCTTTGCACATCTGACCCATTTCATCTCTCTAGGCTCCAACTGAGTGAGAGCAGCCGGCTGCCCCCCTCCCTGCCAGGCCCCGCCGGTGCTGCTCCGCTGCCCGGAGAAAGAAGTCCACGTTTGCGGAAAGTCCTTTTCCCTCCCTTTCCTTTCCCTTTTAAGGCTCTTGGCCAAGCTGTGCGATTCTTATCTGGTCTCTGCAGAGCCTTGAAGTGAGGTCATTCAGGAAGTTTAATTAATCCTGTACAATTGTCACTGCATCCTTGGCTGCACATTGTACTAGGGCCCAGCCCACCACCACAATGCCTCTTACGACAGCTGAACATCTGTTTAAAAACTGGTTGCCAAGAAGTAGTACTTGCTAAGCCTCATTTTCCCTCTGGCTGTATGTGTGCAGCTCATCACAATATTGTATAACAACGTTAAGAGAAAAAACAGAATTTCCCCTTGCTCTAGGGATCAACCGGTAAAGCAAGCTAAAATTATTTGGGAAAGGCCAGTTCTGAAATGGTGCTGGCAAAGAAATGGGCTGGTTTATGTGTATCCTGCTCATATTTGTTTCCCAGGCTGGCACCATCCAAGACACTGGGCTGTGAAGTGATGCTGCAGGACATGGGATTTGTTGGGATGGTGGGGTGGATTCACCAGGGGCTTCAGTCCCTGGCCACTGCTACTCCCATCAGAACGAGGACCTTGCATGTCCCCAGGGCTGTGCTCTCTTCCGCTCTTTACCCTCTGACTGCAGAGAAGGATGATATGTTTCTTCTGCTCCCGAGGGTGGAGAAGTGTTCACACACACAGGTAGTCTTAGTTCTTCCCAGCCTCCCAGGACAGCCTTTAAAAACTACTCTGGAAGAAAAGAAGAGAGAGGCTGGTGATGAAGAGCGGAAATTGCAAGTCCTTTGCAGGGAGAAAAAGAATGATAGATGCTGGGACAGAAGGTGAGCAAGGGGTGCAGGAGCCAACAGAAATATGGGGCAAGTAATACCAAATGCCACAGCAGCAAGGTAAAGATGAAGGGGCACGTAGAAGGCAGGGTGACAGGATGTGCTTTTATCCGACAGAAGAGTATTCTTGGTGCCGTCTAATCTGTCTTTTACCTTTATTAGCTCCTATCCCCCTTGACTTCCTCCAAAATTCTTAGTGGTGCAAGAATATAAAGAAGCCTAGGATAAAGTCCTACAAGGAGCTTTTTGTAACGGTAGGGAGGTACTGGGGCCTGAAATTGTGCAGCTCATCTTTCAAGGAGAAGCAAAACACTTCCCTGCTCCTGCAGGCAGAAGACCTGATGTGCCCCAGAGCTGCTCACCTGGGATAACTGCTCCTGTCCAAGAAAGGTGGAAGTGGGGCTGGTGTGGCCCCTCAGCCACAGCTCACACAGGGTCCACACCAGCCCTGCTGGCCCCTGACTGGCCTAGCTGTGGCTTGCTGAGGAGTGATTTGACATGAAGATTGTCTAATTTGGCATCTGATGAATAATGGATGGGAAAAGTCAATGCAGTAAAAGAGACTTTTTGAGTCTTTGGAGGTAATAATCCATGCTTCCAATTTCCCAAATGGTCTTGCCTTTTGCTTCAGTAATGAAATCTATTTTTCATAGTTTGGCCTTTTGGAGCTACCTGATTTGTTTCACTCTTTGCATTTGTTAAAAAATTTTAAATTGCTTTCTGTGAGGTTTTGCAGAGTGATTGTGCAGTTGAATAGGCAGAAATGTGTATTTACCTTACATGCAGGCAGATCCTTCAAGGTTATTAATTCTGGGATATTCAAATTTAGTTCCATACACGGACCATCTTTTATTCTATAGTAATAATACTGGTTTACCTCGAGATAAGCTGTTCTTTCTTCAATATCATATTGCCCTTTCTTAGACTTATGAAAGAATAGAATTCAAAATTAGCAATATACACTAATTAATTTAATATTATTTATGAACTTAATTTATGAACTTGTCTTGTAAATACAGTCAAGCTCTAAGCAGTAAAAAGTAGACATAGCCTGCAGCATACGAAGGTATCTTCTATAATTATGATGAGATAATACATATATAATTATATGTATATGTAATTGTTTGTGTTATCTCCAAAGACCTGAGGTCTGTACTGGCTTCATGCACAGAAAGATGCTTGCCATGCATTGTCTGAACATCAGGGGAGCTGAGCTTTCCAAATGTTTTCTGTGTGCAGGTGTTAAATGGGTGGCTTAGGTGGTGTCCTTCTTGGTTGAATTGCTGCCATCACCACAGCACAGAGGCATGACTGTGTGGCCAGGGGCCACTGCTGGTGATAGGATGCTTTCTGGCAGGAGGTGTGTGCCTGTTCCCACCCTCACAGCATCTCTCTGGAGGGCAAACTCAAACCCCATCACTCTTCTAGGGATACCTCACTTGTTTTAGACTCTAGGCATCTTGCTTTATAGGTATACTAGAGGAATTTGCACTCAGCTTTTATTTGAAGGGAAGTGTGAAGGCCAGCTTGAAGGAGGGTATAAATACTAAGGAGGACTAGAGGTGATATTTTCCTAGGAGGGCTGTTTTATTGATAGCTTTCTAGCCAGTGTTTTCCTGCCTCAACACAATCCTCTCAAGTACACTTACAGGACTGCATGAGTTGCATTTTAGGGTGTTTATCTGTCTTACCTTTTGACATTGGCACAGATGTGTGTTGCTCTTATTTTTTCTGCAGAGCTCTTAGGAGTCAGTGTAGTCTGGATATGCATCTGTCATAGTGTAATAAGTCCCCTGTTGTCCATACCACTGCTCTGTAGTACTCCTCATGTTTTGTGTGTCTCAGAGTTGCCTGAGCTTGCTTCCCTCTGAGTAGATGGTACTGTTCTGTGGCTTGAGTGGAATAGCAGGCAAGGGAGAACTGCTTTCTGTGGGTGTAATATTCCTCTTGTTTGTATAAGAAAACTGTTTTCTCTGCTTTGGGGTAGAATTCAAAGTCAGGAGGAGATGGCTGATGCTAAAAGCAGCATTTTTAAAGGCCAGATTCTGTCCTGATCTGATATCCTGTCTTTATTCAGATCTCATAACTGAAGCCAAAGGAGATTGTTCTGACACAGTCAAATACAGAATATGCCCCACTATCCCTGAAATAAATGACAACTCACACTGATATACCCAATATCATATTTCTTCAATGTGCTTACAAGACATTAACTAATTAACCTGATAGTGCTTTTATTTAATGAGATCTGAGTACCAGCATGCTCACAGAAGTCTATTCTCTAAGCACTGCTCTCTGAAGAACACGCCTTTTGGTTTAAGTGCCACATGCAATAGTATTTTATTGATTACTGTTTTTCTCCTACAGCGCCCTAGAGGTTTTGTGTAGCAATGGGCCGGAGAATCTTGCGTTGTGTTAGGTGCCATGATGCAGCTTGCTAGTGCTTGAAATTTCATTTAAATTCATTAAAAGTCCATGAATTCTCACAGAAATGGGAAAGAAAGAAGTAACTAAGAAAACCATCAGTCTTAGGCAAAGGTATCATGTCTCCTGTCTTAGCCTCACTTCGCTGCAGTGTGTTGGGTATTTTAGCATAGTGGCTTGGAGAACTGAAATACAGCCTGATTTAGCTGAGCTTTGGCTCCCTGTTAATCATTTGTCCTTCCTGGACACTGCCTAGGCCTGTGAGGTTTGCTCCTCTCTCCACCAAAGTGCTCTTGTCTGACACTGAAAACAGCTCCCTGAGGCTGCCTGCTGTGTTTTGGGGCTCAGCAGCCTTACTGCCCTGCTGATTGCCGGTGTCCTAACAACCCTTGGCCGTGGCAAGAACGATGCAGCTGTGTGTGTGTGTGTGGGAAGGGTTGCAGCCCGTGATGGGTGCCTGCTGGTGTCTGTCCGACCTCTGGGCCAGTCTCACATCCTGCTCAGGCACAGGTTTCACAGCCTGTCGCGGGTCAGTCGCGCCGCACACAGCAGGAAGAGCGGCTCATCCGTTCTTGCAGATTGCTCAGAGTCACATTTTTATCTGTGCATGCAGAGCTGTGGTTATCAGCTGTTGCCTCCAAATGACCTGGGAACAAGACAGATTAGAGTCTTCCACCAGACAAGTTAAATTGCGCGTCAGATCGGTTGGGATTCCGCTCGCTGAGCACCTCAGGTTCGGTTTATGTGGTTGCAGTGTCACTGACACACCTCCTGATTTATATTTACAAAAGACAGCTGAACTGCTAAGCTTTTTAAAAGCTTTGTAAACGTGCAGTATGGGGAAGATTGATTAAAAATACATTTCTGGATATAAGTGGCATTGCATACTCTGTGTATTTTCTAATAATAGTTTATCCTTATTTCTCCTAAACTCTCATATCATGAATTCTCTAGCAGACATCTTTCTGGTATATCAAATGTACTGTCAGGCACACAGTTTTGTTTTGGCTTCAGCTGCTGTATTTTTATATGGTGGCTTTTAGTGTTTGTTACAAGTGCCTTAGCACCTGTACTACTTTTCCTACTTTCTCTCCCTAATCACTCCTCCATTTTGCTTGCTTTATGCTGAATTTGTACTTAATAAAGGTGGCTGGTTAACAGTCATATATATGAGAAATTTCTGCTTATCAGTCTATGTACTGCCCCTGAATTCCTCCACCGCTATCAGGTTTTCCAAACAGCCCTTTCTATGTTCTCAAGGCTATAACTCAAAGCAGAGACAAAGAGAAAAAGGGATTTGTCCATCTCCCTCTTCTCTGAATGTCCAGTTTGGACTGTGTGTGACAGGAGTGAATCCAAGGACTGAAGATGCCCATGCTGGGGCCCCTGCACCTCCACTGTATGCAATTTGCCCTTTTACTCCAAGGTAGGGTTAGTCTGGTTCTTCAAGTGAATTCCCCCAGTTGTTCATCCGGGCTTTTGCATTCCCAGCAAAGTTTAAAGTGCACTTTTCTCTTTGCACACCTGAATCACAGCACCTGGTTAAGTTTCCTCTGAAAGCAACCTAGTCCATGACCACCAAATCGCCCTGCAAACACCACCAAAATGCAAAGATGAACGTGGGGTTGTTGTGGCTGCTCTGTAGTATGACCACAGCTTGAAGAAAAGATGTGCAGATCCAGCCAAGTGAGCCTAAATGATACTGGGTTTATGCTAGAATCAAGCAGCAGGTTTTGTCAGGCTGAGGATAAAGCTGGTCAGGAATCACCAACCCCTTTTCTGCTGGACTAACAGTCACATCTCCCAGCTAGCCAGGCTGCCACTGCCCTTCTTGTAAAGGCATATTTATTGAGTATGAAGTGTATCTGTAAAGGAATATGGGATTTCCAAATGAATACTTGAAAAGAAACCCTGGGAACTAGAGGAAAAACACTAAGCTGGCTTCTTGTGTGTACTGGCCTGAGCTGCTTAGCAGAAACAGAGCAGCCTCTCTGCCACTGGAGGCTGCAGGTCCTTCATCAACTCTGTGTTGGTGGCCTTGAAAAGTCTTAAGACAGCCCCAGTGTTACACTCAGTGATGGAGACCTGACCTGCCCTGGGAAGGAAATAATCACAGTCTGCTCTGCCCTTGTCCGGCTGGAGCCAAAGATGTCACTTCACCACAAAAGCGAAGAGGAAGGAGGAATGACCTCACCCAAGTACAGCAGAGAGCACAAAGGGGATGAAACCATTGGGGACAAGCTCAGCTGCTCTAGGAAATTCCCTTCCCTGGCCTTCCTGAAGGCATCATCAGTATTTCCAACCAACCAAGCAATCTTCTCTCTGATGCTTCCTGTCCGTGTTCACCCACCCACCCTGTCTGGCTCAGTCCCACTCTCCCAGTGCAGCCTTCCCCTTGGCAGCAGGACACCTGGACCTGTTTAAAGTGCTTGCCAGGCTCCAGCCCCACTCTTTCATATCCTGGCACTGGCCACCTTGGCTGCCTTTTCCCATACATGACAGAATTTGCACCCACTGGTGTTCTGCCCCAGTACAGCTCAGAGTCTCTCCTTTGGAAGCAGTTTTGGATATCAAATCAAAGAATAGTTTAGGCTGGAAAAAGCCTTTAAGATCATTGGCTCCAACCATTAACTCAGCACTGCCAAGTCCACCACTAACCCACGTCCCTAAGTGCCACATCTACGTGTCTCTTAAATACCTCCAGGAATGGGGACTCCACCACTTCTGCTGCACAGCCTGTTCCAATGCTTCACAACCTTTTCCATGAAAGAAAGTTCTCTTGGTATTTAACACAAACCTCCTGTGGCACAACTTGAGGTAATTTCCTCTTGTCCTCTTACTTGTTGCTTGGGAGAAGAGCCCAACCCCCACCTCAGCACAACCTCTATTAGGGTAGAGAGCCTCCCTGAGGGTCTCCCTGAGCCTCCTTTTCTCCAGGGTAAACAATCCCAGCTCCATAGGTTGTTCCTCATGAGGTCTGTGCTCTAGACCCTTCGCCATTTTTGTGGCCTTCGTTGGACATGAAATCCATCACCTCTATATCATAGCCATGCACTAAAACAAAAAAATAAATAAATTGCAATGGGTCCTACCTCTTCATCCAGGCTGCCTTTGTATTTGTTCTGGGCAAGCAGATCCTAATTTTCCTTCACTGAGGAATCATCCTCCAAGATTTTGCCCTTCCTGGGAGTCCCTTTGGCGTGTGTTCAGGTGACTCTGTCTTGGTCAAGAGTCTGTCCTGCTGTATTTTATTGGAAGGTGTGAACACCATCGTGGGGAAGGGCTGGTATAACACAGTTTGTATCACACAGACATTACTGGAGATAAGACAACTCCCAAATTATCCAGATACTCTGTGCCTTTTTTTTTTAACTAAGTAATGAATGAAAGCTAGTCTTATGAAGTTCAACTTTAAAGAAATTCCAATTTCCTTTGATACAGGCAAACCCCCCCC
>VXBT01008759.1:233699-257233 GCA_013400235.1 Oriolus oriolus | reverse complement strand
CCCCCCAAACTTGTTTTTGGCAAAAATAGTATCAGAATAATGTTTCATACTTACAAATGAATTAAAACAGCTAATAGGTGAGCTACAGAGATGTGCATATGCTTTAGTTGTGAAGGAGTGCATCCTTTGGGATATTTGCTGACTATTTTATGCCCATGGATATCCTTGTTTCCTTGATTGTGTTAACCTCCCAGGTCATGTGAATGTTGGCAGGCTCTCAGGTGTGTAAATACCTGGAGAGAAGTTCAGTTTTAACTGGGGAAACTAAGAGTGGGAACTGAAATTACCTTTTTTCCCCCTCCTACAATAGTGAAAAAGGTTTGGGTCCTATGTTTGAACTAATTAGCTTAGCTAATTAGAGACTTGGTTTGGTTTGTCCTGCTTGTGCATTAGTCCTGTGATGGGAATAAGAGCAGAGACCCCAGGGAGCAGAAAGATTTATCAACTGCTTTTATATTATCTGAACTGGTTTTCCCTTAACGCACGGTGTGAAAAAAGGTATGACAGCAAAAGTATGATGAAGAAGTATGGTTTGTATCGCAAGACTCAGCAGTCATTTGCAAATTGCAGTTACTAAATCTTTGGTTGCAGAGAGTTTGGCTCCAGTAAACACTAAGATAAATTCAGGTACAGCTTCCAAGGTATTCTTTATACTGTGAGATCAACCAACATGTCTTGCAACATTACAGCTATTTTTTTTCCCACTCTTCCTTCATCCTTTCCTTTCTGCACAGGAAAATTCTTTTTGAAGTCTTTGGACATGGTGCTTCAAAGGAAAATTATA
The DNA here is from genome assembly GCA_013400235.1 of Oriolus oriolus. Lineage (NCBI taxonomy): Eukaryota > Metazoa > Chordata > Aves > Passeriformes > Corvidae > Oriolus > Oriolus oriolus. Next base: position 256,449 of record VXBT01008759.1, on the reverse strand, counting down.
ACCTTAAACATAAAGTTCCCACAACTTGAATATCCCCGTGTCTTCTCAAGGTGATGGATTCTAATTCTATCATCATGAAGAAGATGAAAAAAATGAGCTGTCAGTCTCATCAGCTTTTTAGAGGAGTGATGAGATAAATTGCAGAGTTAAGCAGCTAAACGTTGGAGTAAAATACATTTATTACCTTTTTGAAATCAATGCATATCACAGAAATGTTCACCATTAGGCAGCTTGCTTTGAACAGAGTAGTCTGCTGATAGGTTTCTTAAACTACAGAACCAGAGTTCATATGGGAATATGCATGTGTCAAATAGGTATCTCTAATAGTTAGAAAGAAACTGGTAAAGTTTGTCCTGAAACATCACAAGAAAAAAATCTGTATTTTCCCAAACACTGATCTGGATGCTCTGAGTGGTTAGGTCCAGCATCAGCTGGGGCTTCATCCTCTTCTAGCAGGTGGCGAAGTTACGAGAAGTATTGCAATGTGTTCATTCATCAGCCAAGTACCTACAAAAATATTTGGAGCATAAGAATCCTTTTCTAAGCTAAAGCTATTTCTATCAAGATGTGCTTCTGTGACTGATTTTTCAGTCTTTCAGTTTTCATTGCAGATTTGCCATTCAGATTGTGTCAAAAGATGAAATTTTTTATGGCCTTTCTCCTGACCAGTTATACCTCTCCTTCACGTCATGTAACTGTTACGTAAGAACAGATATATTGGACATCAGAATGCTTATATTTTGCTTCCAATGTCATTTAATCTTAGGCTTAATGATGTTGAAAATTCACAGAACCTCTAGAGATCTCTTGGGCTCCAGTCTCTATGCTTACAATTTGCATGAAGGTAAAATCACATGGGAAATACTCAGGAAAATGAGGTATTTTCTTTGCCATAGAAAATACCTTCCTCTGACAGCTGCAGAATCCTTGATTAGTCTTTGTCTTTCACATCCCTTTTTAGGGATGTTATCTGTGCCTGGGTGGTATCTTTGTAGCAGGCTCCAGTGAGTAATTTATTTCCTACTGACTGACAAAGAGGAAGGATTATATCAAGACACTGATTGCTGCGCTGCCCTGATTGCTTCGTTACCGGCACTTTGGAGAGAGCTCGGAGAGGAAGCCTGGGGACTGGTAGCCTCAGGACTGACACTCTCTAAACACACTGAAAAAGGCAGGGGGGGAGAGAGATTTTCTTGCAACACATTAGGAATTGGACAAATCCCCTGGCAACAAACGGCTGCTGAAGTTGAGTTTGCATCATCTGAAGGGTCTGTGTCCTCGAGACCAGGAGGCCAGAATGTGCTCCCAGCTCTGTCCTCAGGACCGAGTGGTGCGATGACAGAAAGGCTTGGGGGCCATGCAAGGCAGAAACATCCCTCACAAGTTCTGCTCTCGGGCCAGCTACATCCATACCTCTTTTTTGCTGGCTGGATGATTGCGGGCGTGCTATTCTACCTCAGGAGACCACAGTGGAAGGTTTCAATCACCTGCATGGTGCTTCATCCTGGAGGTGCTCAGCACTACTGAGCCCCTGGGTGCTGCCCAGCACCTCTAGAGGCTTTAGTGTGCCCATCTCCCAGGGAAAGTGTAACAATGGTCAAGTGGTTCCCATGATGTGGAGAGAAGAGGAGCCTGCTGGGCTTTTGACATTTATTTTGGGAACTGACTGTAGTTTTATCTGCCTTCAGCGCAGCCCAGGCTCCTGTCTTTAATGATCTGTTGAGGAGGAAGGGGTTGCTCTGCCTGCTATAATACATCTAGTGCAGACTGTTTTTGGAGGTAGCATTTTGATTAGAGACAACCCCAATGGATGAATTGGTTTAAAAATTAAAGTGGAGGATGTAGGTGTAATAATTTCTCCCTTTTCTTTGATGTGAAGATATTTCAATGTACTTGAGTAGTAGAACTGACCTGGGGTCATTCAGATGAGGGTTACTAATGTAGTGCTGTCTCTTTTAAGTCTAGCAATACCTGTAGCGACACAGCCATGGCTCAGCATCAGAGTTCCCTCCCTAAACATGCCTGTTTTCAGGGATTTATGTAACTGCTGCTGGAATTTCCTCCTGACTGGTTGACACTTGTCAGGTCTACTGAAACCATCTCAGCAAATCAGGAGAAAAAAAAAAGTATTTCCTCTTGCCTAGAATGAAAGTCTTTTAAATAATTAAAAAAAAAAAGAGAAAAAATGAAAAGGGCATAACTTGAAGAGGTAATAAGTAACTTTAGAGGGGGCTGCTTGGGTGGTTCCCAAGATCCCTTCCAGCCTCAGTGGTTCAGTGATGATATGAACTGTGGGCCTTGGCAGTGTGATGACTATGTATTCTTGAAAAATTGTTTTAGAAACACAGCACTGGGGATAACAATCCCTGCTCAAGATTGACAGTAAGTCATATGCCTGAGGTGAGACAGCATTTTTATCTGAAACCTCCACATCATGGTGGAAGGAGCTGGTTTTTATGTGAGTGCTGTACATCTGTCAAAGAAATCCCATCACATGGTTTACCATTTGTAGTGCACATGTGTATTGCAGTACATCTCTACAAAACACATTCATAGATAATGCTCTTCATAGAGTTCCTTTAGGCATTACCTGAACTCATACTGATGTGACAAGCTGCTCTGTGATGTTGTGGATCTCCCTATCCCTCCAGCAGAGTCTTCAGGTTATCACAGCGGTGGCCAGGAAACTTTCTCACTGGGCAAAGTTCTACTTTTTCAGAGGACTTGTGCTCAATTTTGCCAGAATTCAGTTTGTCAAAAGCTGTAGTTAACACTAAATGCCATGGTGGCTGTTTAGTCTGAAGAAGGAGATAGTAAAAGCCATGCATACCAAGTGAGGAGGCTGTTGTGCAAGCCAGAACATGGCAGCAGGTACCAAGTGGTGACACCAGGGTAGTGGTTTGGCTCTGGAGCTTCAGGTTTGAGCTACCTCATCTCCCTCGCCAACACCCTCCTCCCAAAGTGATGCTTGACTGTCCACTAGGAATGAGTGGTGTGGAGGAGAAGCCTGTGTTTCTCTGTGCCCATCTTCTCATTGCCAGGTATCCTCCTGGCTTCTTGGCTTCAGTGTCTTTAGAAAGGTGTAATCTTCCTAGTGGTGGCTGCCACTTGCTGGTGATTGCTGCTGGAACACCCGCTCTCCAAGCACCTCTGCAGCAAAGACTTCATTTTCATGCATGTTCCTGCCACGTGTGCCTATAATTAAAGCTGAGCAACCAATTAGAGCGTCAGCATAAGTCTGTGAATGCCAAATTAACAGTGCTCAGTTGCCTGTGCGTAGTGAAGCAGTAATTTTGGATGTGTGAGCCTTGTCCCATGGTTGACTTGACACAGCAGCACTACTGGCTTCATTCTGCTGCTGTTGCCTTCTAATGTGATCCTGTGCCATGTGAAATTATGCAGTTGGGCCTGCAGAGTATAAACACAGGAGCAGATATTTGTTAGACAGTCCAAAGTAAACTATAAAAATTATCTTTCATTTCTTGGCTTCCTCTTTCACAAGACTTTCCCACCATGACGTTTTCTCGCGCGTCCCTTCACTAGGACAGGCAACGTGCTGGTTTAATATTTCTTCGTTCTATTCTGGTTCTTCTGCCGCCCACATCAGTATGGTGTCTTAACCATCACATTCAGATTTGAGGAGAGAAGATTGAAAAAAAATGAGGAAAAACAGCCTGCTAATTAACATTCTGGTGATGAGAGAGAAACTGTTCTGTTAGCATTTAATTTTTGAAAAGCACTCAGTGTAAAGGTTTTGGGAGGAACTTTCTAAATACTTTGCTTAATAAAGCAGCAATTGTGTGAAAATGAGAATAGACAATGATTGCAGAGACAATGGAATATGATTTCTGGAAAAAAAAAATCCCACTGCAAACTGAAGTCTGCTAGTGTCAAAAAGACCATGATATTGGTGCAGAATTGATAAACTACCCTCAAAAAAACCCCAACTGGGTAATGGCCATCTGCGAGTCACGGGATTAAAAGATACATTTTTGCTGTCTTTTGAAGTTGGAACATAATTAAAGACGTTCTACTGCACAAAACTAAAGGAAAGGCCATTCCAGATAGCAGATAGCGAGTCCTTACTCTGGTAGATATGGAAATCAAAAGATATATGGGGGGGCTACCCACCTATCTGCCTACATATATGGTAGTCATTACTCAGCTGTGCAGTCAGAGTTTGGGGTTAATTAGCATTAGAAGATGAGAATGGAGGGACGATTGCAGGGAGCAGCTATGGCATGCAGCTTCCTAGCCTTATGTGGCAGTTGTTGTTAATACTCAGAGAATCCAGTGACTGGGCACAAACTATGCAGACAAGATCAAACTGCAATTCAAGACATTCAGTGCCATTCCTAACAGCTTTTCTCATGTCTTATTGTAATATTCCAAATGAACATGGGCTGAGAAAGACAAAACATCTTTTCTCTCGTTGCGAACTTCTAAAATTATCAGTAACACCTCAAAAGTGTGAATGAACTTTGATCTTAGCTCTGTGCTTCAGTACAAGTCTCCACAAAAACATCCAGCGTGGGTACACGTTGCCAATTGCTTCTGAACACAGGGAAACAAGCTGAAATAAAATATGACACAGAATGTACAAAAACAGCTCAGGAGGAAATGTGGGCATACTGCAACATTATGTTGGACATATTTTTATCATAGCTGAACATCTAGTTCTCCAGAAAAAAGACCAACCCAACAACAAAAAACTCCACCACTGCCAGCTTCTAGTGCATATTTTCCTTAAATTTGTCTTTAAAAAGCTGTTTAGATTCAATTGCTTCTGGTTCAGACAAAAGGAACTGTAGAAAACAGCATACAGAAGAGAAAATGGGGTATTACCTTTTCAGTTTTAATAAACTCATTGGCAGCTTCAAGAAGCAACGATTAAAAGTTATTCTAAGCACAAGTTATATCTCATATCTGATGCCAGTTAAAAATAGAACTACAGCAGACACTAAAACATACTCCTTGGTTAAAGTATAAGGAAATGAGGGCTTTTCCCTGCTCTACCCATCAGTCTATAACTGAAGTTTATACCTAAATAATACAAGGAAGGGTGCATTAGAGGTAACATGGGTAACTCAAAAACATGTAGGGAAGATTCCACACTGGAAGTGTGTAGTAAAGCAGGATGTGACTGAACAGAGCCAGACTTGCCTGCACAGAGATGAAAACAAGTATTTGGATGATGGTAGTGTAGCTTTTCTGTTATTGAACATACTTACCATTTAGAAAAAACCCATCTTTTCTGTGTTGGGGGAATCTGCTCTTCCCAGGGAATCCAGCTGAGTCTACTTCAGTGTCTTCCTTGAACCTTGTTAGGGCAGATTTTTCTGTTACTATTGTTTCCAGCAAGCATGGGATTTTATGTTGTGGAGGGGGCAGATTCATCCTTTGAAGACCCCTTTTTTGTTGTTTTTGGGCTTGAGGGGGTTTCTTTGAAGGCTCGTGCTAATACATCTGTGCGTATCCTTGTAGGCTGCATTGATCTGAGTCGGTCTTGCCTGGACTTTATGAATGTCAACAACTTAAGAAAATAATTAAGAAATTATTTCAACCCTCAGATGCCTTCACAAGAGTGAAGGAACTGCAGAGATGCCTCCTAGGTTGTAGAGGATATTGTGCAATAGGCAGGATTTGGGGAAATCAAGGTAGGATTCATACATCCTCTGCCTTGTGATTAGTGGGGGGAACTTTTGTGCAGACAACAAAGTGGCTGGAGAGAAGCAGTAGAGCTGAGTAGGAAAGAATATGCCTGGCATCAGAGAATACAATTCTCCACAGCTGGGCAAACTGCTGCATGCCCATCTCATGTCAAAATCCCTGTGTGTCCTTAATCCATGAGATGAATACATCGGACAGCTGAGGGACCACCAGGAGGTATTCATCTGACAAAAGCATGCCTTCCCATGGGGAATTTCATGTGCTGCCTGTGGGAGAATACTGGCATGCAGCTGTGCCCCTGGGCAACCCAGAAATGTTGACCTTGGCCACCCTTGCTGGCTTACTTCCCACCTTGGCTTGAGGTTTGGATTGCTTAACTATCCCCATGCTACCACACGCCCGCTGCAGGATGGGCGACATTGCAGGTCAGGCAACACAGTGTGGGCATGTAGGGGTTGTGTACAGGAGCCTCATGGATCTCAAAAGCTGCATGTTTTCTACCCTTACAGGACTGTAGGGACCCTCAGGTCTAGAGGTCCATGAAGAGACAGCAAAAAGGCACCAAAATCAGTTCTGTTTCCCTTTTGTAGTTCATCCACCCCATATGCAGCCCAAATACCAGGTGCAGCAGGAAGCACTGTGCCCTAGCTGCACAGTTATTTCCTTCTGCCATTAAAAGAAATTTTAATGCACAGCAAGCTCCATTGAAGTGCAAGTGAAGGGCCCATTTCATAAAAGATTTAGGCACTGTCTCAGTGTATACTTTTGATTTGTACAGCAGGGAGCTTGTACTTGTGAAGAAAAAGAGGAGGGGGGGAGGACTTTGCTTTAAATTACAGGGTTTTTTCTATTCATTTTGTATTCAAAAGCCCAAATATATTTTCTCTTTCTCTTGCCTTGATTTATGACCTTATAAAAATGAGATAGAATCAGCCCAGAAAGAAACAAAGGTTAGGTCTTCCCAGAGCCTGAAGCCTTTGTGTAAGTCCCTGAAGAACAGCTGTGCAAATTACATTTTCTGCTATCAGATAAAGTGGAGAGAGAGAGCAGTTTTTCTAACAGGATCTGGACAAGATTCCATTTTATTTTGTCGTTTTGAATGCAGGTTTGATTTTGTTTGCTGGTAATCACAGCCTTTAATGTTACCTTGCCAAAAATGGCTGTTGCAGGAGAATTCGCATCAATACGATATCAACACAGGCAGAAAGAGAAACATCCTGTTTATGTGAATGTCCCTAACAAAAGAAGTCAAGATCTAAACAGATAGAAGAGAATGCCAGTAACCATGAAACAAACTACATGCCAGATGTTAGTCATGCTGCTTAGAGCACTAGGAGAAGTTGATCAGCTATTATGTTGATGAGTGCAGCTTATGAACCTGTAGAGAAGGGAAGCGATAGTTGTCATTTGCATGATTAAAGTTTTGTGTAGTACTTCTACATTAAATCACAAATAATTTCATTTTACCTGAGTGTATTAATTTAAAGGTTACATTTTAAGGCATTCGTTTTCCTTTCTTTACAAGTTCATATAAAGCATTCAAAAGTAGCAATTAATTTTATTTTACAGACTAAGAGAGCCAAAGAATCACAAATCAAATTAGGTTGAATGATCCTAGCCCCTGCTCAGAACATGGCCAGGTTCAAAGTCACAAGTTGCTCAGACCCTTTAGTTAAATTTGAGTATCTCTATGGAAACCAGATTTTTTTTCATTGCTTAACTGTCTTCACAGTGGAATTGTTTTCCATCCGTCCAACCAACCAGAATGTCCCTTGCTGAATCTTGTGCCTGTTGCCTCTTGTCCCTTCACTGTGGACCTCTGAAAGGACCCATCTTTGCTGTAGTCCTCCAAAGGCCCTCTCAGGCTGCTGTTAGGTTCCCCCTGAAACCATCTCTCTTCCAGGCTGGACAGGCTCAGTTCTCTGAGTCTCACTTAGCTGGCAGGGGCTCCAGCCCCAGTCATCTTGGCAGCCCTCTGCTGAGCTCACACCATTTCTTGGATCTCACTTCTCTTCTGGAGGATGTAAAACTGAACACAGTGGCTTCACCAACACCACGGAGGAAAGGTGACCTGTGTCACCCTTTACTGAGGGTGCACTCCATCCCTCTCTCCAGGTGGCTGAGGAAGATGTTAAACAGTGCCAGCACTGGTATTGTGTTCATGGCCAGCTGCTAATTATACTGACTGCTGAATGTTGTCTTTTGAACCCAGTGGTGCAGCTTCTCCTTCATCTAGTATTGGTCATTTCTGAACCATCCTTAAATTCTGCTACTGCTTCTCTGTCCTGTGATGGAGGTAACTTCGAGCAGAATATTCAGGACTTGCAGAATTTAACAAGTTGTCGAAACAAAATCAGAATCTAATTGTTCAGCCTGCTTTCCATTTTGACTTTTTTTTGAGAAGGTAGCTGTGTTTCTCAAAGACTAATAGGAGTTTATTTTTCTTGTTTAAATCTCCTTTGGGTTTCCAGAAATCTTTGAGAAAGGGGAGTGTGGAAAAGACAAAGGCTGAAAGTGAAGGGACTGAAGCCGAGACCAGCAAAGTATGGATTTGTACAGGAATAAAACCTGTATATACACATTTGTAGCTAGCAGACACTATAAGCACTCTTGCTACTCTGTGTAGTTTCACTGTTTGACTAAGGAAAGAGGTATTTCCCCTACAGCAGTGCATCCTTTTTTCNAAAAAAAAAAAAAATCACAGAAGCCTTTGAATTTTGATAGATCTTGAGCAGGTTGAAAAGAAATACCAGACTTTTCTTGGTTTATTGATATTAGGCAGATTTTTCAATAGTATGAAATAACCTGGTTCACTATATTAATAAGCACTCATTATTTTGGATTGAATTAAAGGATATGAGGAACAGTAGCAGAATTATTATGTAATTTTATGTTGCATACCTGTTTGATAATCAAGTTGTATAATCAAAATGAAATAATTTCATACTGTGAACCCCAAATTTACAAAACAGTGTTTCACAAGCTCTTTTGAAATGTCAGTTCTCTATTTCAGGTAGCTTTCTTACTTTCTGAAACTGCTGAGAGTTGTGGTGGACCACATACTTCCAAGATTCCCAATTCATGACATGGTCAGATTTCGCTGTTTTGAGCAGCCCAAGGTGGTGGAGACACCTTATGCCTCACTGCTCAAAGCAGCATTTGGTGGGCATTTCTTGATCCCTGTTTTTGTTTTCTGTACTGTGATCTGATAGTAATGAATGGTTCTTCCGGCTCTCTCTTGCCTGGCAGGTAATAGTGGGAGCTTCCAAGCTACACCAAGGTCACAGTTAAGTCTGTCCTAAGATGTGGTACAGATTTTAAGCATAGGGAGTTAGAGGGGCATGCCAATAAAAAAAAAAGGGAAGTAATGGTAAATAAAATTTGGTATGTCTCCAGGTTGCTCATGTTGTGTGAATACATCTGCGCATTGTGTTCATTATATATTTTTCTCAGAAGCATCAGCCTCAAGAGCAAACATAAGGTGACATTGTAGCATGACATGCTTTTCTAAAAGCCTGTCAGTGGGAGGGGGTTTAGGTTTTAACTCAGCTCCCCTACTCTTCTCTTCTTGAATATGAAATGGTTTCTAGCTGGGCTGTTTAAAAGATTCATAAGGAGAGTGATCTGTGTTGGTGATTCATTTGTAAAGCTTCAGGTGAGGGAAACAAAAACCTGCAAAGAATTTCCAGCAGAAGAGTGTATGTGGAGGAGTTAGAAAACTATTTCCTGTGTGGACCAAAGCCTTCTGCATGGCTGAGTGTCAAACCTGCAGCAGTCACACTACACCGACTCCCATGCTGGCATTTTGCTACTGCCTTTATATGCGCCAGAGCAGGCAAAGACAGAACACTCTCAGCTGGGTTTTTGAAAGCCAGGATGTAGAATTTAATCTTTCAGAAAGCAAAACATCATCAGCAAAAGACAGTGATTGTGCTTTAAAGCCACCGGGGAGCAGAGGGAGAATACAAGCTCAAGCATTCAGAAAGCCGAGGCAGTCTCACATTGTTCTGCTCCTGATTTTGCCAGTGAGATGTGAAACTGAAACAGCTGTGCTGTTCATACAGAGAAAAAGCAAGCTGCCTACCTGTGCTGACCCTGAAGGCTGCTCTCCCCCTAATTCTGTTTAGTTAGTTGTTTCTTCTCCTGAGCCTTAGGCTGGAGTAAAACAGGAGAATGATGAAGGTGGGAGATAAGGGGACACAGCCACTGCCAGCAGTGTGGAAATCTCAGTGGCTTTTGAACACCTCCAGGCCCCCCGACTACACCAGCACAAGCCAGTGCTGCACTGCTATGAGAAGAGAGCAGCACTGCATTCTGGAGAGCAGCCCCTGGAGCTGACCCAAAACCCTGCTCCACTGGATATGCTGGAAAACAGCTATTAAGAAGAACACAAAATCAGTTTAATGACCAAAGAAATAGCCACTGAAGTCAGTATCTGGTGAACATGAGGCAAATCTTTTGCAATGCTAAGTTTTGCCTTGGGACAGTAGACAAAAAATGAAGTGTTGTTATCTAGAATTCCTATGTATTTCTTTACACTTTTTCAGAAACAAAAGAGAAGCTCTCACAAAAGTGAATGAAGCCGCTTGAACCCTTTGCCCTGCAGCGCAGGTTGGCAGAGAAATGGAGAAGAATGTTGTGATGCTTCCAGATTTTCCAGGAAACTAGCAATGGTCAGGAAATCGGGGAAGCTGGAGTCCCTTGCATGGATGTGTGCCAGAGACAAAAACATTGTTATAACAGCTGAAATCTGTTTCTACAGGCCCCATTGAGCAGGGCATAAGTACATACTTAAGCCTATCCCAAGCCAGCAAGAAGCAGAAGTGTGGGCTGAAGTTCCAGCTGTGCTACTGATTGTGTGTGGCAGTAGTGTGATTCTCACTGCATCCACAGCAGCTTTGCTCTGCTTCAGCACTTCTTTGCTGTACCAAAAGTAATTATGTTAAGGTGACCAACCTGAACTGGAACATGGCTTTAGGTTATCTCAAACTAATGAAGGCAATGATAGATATTTACGCTGTCTGGTTCTACACAACTATTTAGGTGCCCTGAGCCATGTGCCAGTGTTTATGTCTTTCCCTCTGGACATTCAGGGAAGTTGGGCTCTCAGGCTCATGAGTGCTGAATCACATTTTAATTAGATGACTAAAATGCCTGTTATAAATATCTTTTGAAAAGCAAAGTTTTAACTGTGAGCATAATTAACTGTTGAAATCAATTTCAAAAGTAATTTCAATTTGTCATCACTTGCAGTCTTTCAGCTGAGCATGAGTGTTCATAAACATACATTTCCCCCACTTGTGTGGGGTTCTTACAGGACACATTCTGGCACTGTGCTGCATAAATTGACTCAGGTCCATGGTGTGCTTTACTCACATGTATTGCTCCTGAGGGAAGAACTGTGTACACCAGGATGGCTTATTTTTGGTAGCAAAATGTGGCATGTGTGTGAGAACCTGCTTTTCCAAGAAGGCGCCTGGCAGTGTTTTGTAGTAATTGCAGTTTCCTGGGAACATACACTGCATGCTACAGTCAGTTGATGGATGATCAAAGCATGACTTACTAAAACCAGATTATAATCTACCAGAGACAAGCTTCCTAGCCAGCCAGGAATGACTGCTAGGTGATGCTATGCAGTGTCTGGAAAGGTGATACAAATGACTTTCCAAGTAACATCTTGGAACATAAGTCTTGGTTTACCAACCACTGTACATAGTGATAGCTCGTAGACATTGAAAAAGAGCTGTGTGAGATTTTCTGATAAAGTTGCAGTTTTCTCTCATTATTTTTTGAGTGCCTTGCTGGGGAAAAAGCTCAGACCATTTCAGATTGTCACCCTGGACCTTTGCCTTTTTATCTCAGGAAAAGGAACTGTGCCTCTGAGACAGCATGAAATGCTTTAGGTAGTTCCAGGAGTGTGAGAAAGGATGTTTACTGTCTAGTCACTGACTAGAGGAGATTTTACATCCACTGAAATGGTTTCACATCCAAGTCCTGGATCTGAATATGGCCATTCAGCTTCATTTTTGCAAGGCTACACTTCATCCTGGGTTATTGTTTAGGAAGAATGGAGAAGGGTTAACCATAGTCAATAGCAGATTGTTACTCATGCACCCAGGACACTTTGCATGCCAAACAGAGTCTTTGAAGAGAGCCTTCTCCTGTGGGTTTCATGTCAGCTATTTCTGTCAGCTGGCACCTGCTTACCCTGATGGAGGAAAAGTAACTGTTGTAGTCAAGTTCTTGGTTCATGCCCTCTCCTCAGTATGTGAAACTTTGTGCAGGTTGAAGGTAATGGGCACTGGAAGCCTTGATGGAATGCTGGATGTAGTGGTGTCCTTCTGTGCTGCTTTGCATTTCTGGCGCTCTTTTGATCACAAGATCTATCTGTTCAGAACTGATTAAATCATCTGTGAATAATAGGAAGGCTTGGGGTGAGATTTGGCAGTATCAGTGGAGAGATGTGGGCAGGAAGGCTTTATGGGAGTATGGGAGAACCTCAGCTTTTAATTTCTGCCACTTGGTGCTTTGGTTTCACGCCTCTGGCAGGGGAACCTGTACAGAGGCAGAAAGCAAGGGAGGTATGTGCAAATGGTAGGGAGACAGAGCCATATGGTAGCCAGCATGCAGATTGTCAGTGCTGTCAGTGCTAATGCCCCACAAGCCCGTCATGTTTTCCTCCGGGGAAGAAGACATTTGCATTTTAGCAGACGTTGGTAGCTGTCAAAGTCTTTGTGGCCAAGCCAGAGGCTCTGGACTTATGGCTGGTGTCCTAATGGGAGCGATGGTTGTGATGTCCATAATCTTGGTAGCAGCGCTGGCAAGCAGCACATGGCTAGCTACTTGACCAGAGATTATCTGTGACAGTTGTAAAGAAGAAAAATGGAAGAATTTGGCAGTTTTAGTCCAGCACTCTCACCACAGTGTTGTTGAAATTAGATGAACTCTGATTTATTTCACTACCTTCGATATACCGGTGAGCCTTTTATGCGTGCTGGCATTTGTGGCAGAATGCAAACGTGATTTTACTCCCCGTTCCTTTACTGCTCCCCTCTTCTGTTGTGCCTGTGAACTGGAAAACACAGTGAGGCTGAATGGTGTCCTCAGACTAAGTGCTGTGTATTCATCCGCAGCAACACAGCCTCCAGAGAACAGGTTAAACAACAAATGGTCTGTATATGCCTTCCCTAACAGTTACTGTTTTCTCTATACCCTGGGTAGCACAAAGGTTTCAGACATGGAGTCTGTCTTGGAGATCCTACAAAGAGTTTTAAATAAATTTATAATTTTCTTGTGATGTAACCAAAGATAGACCCTGTTTATTTGATTAAGGCATGTGGTTGATATCCAAGACAATGAATATGTATGCATGCATGCATGTTGGACATTTACCTGAGAGATTTGTTACCTTTGGATGAAGGATAATATAAATGTTCTCTCCTGGCTTAGTTCTATTTTTCACCCATTTTACAGAAATGTGAATGAAAACCCAGTGCAAAATTTAGGTGTCTGCATCTGCAGCTGCCTAGGTTTGAGCTGCTTGCCTTAATTCACTTTATGGTCAGTGGTTAAAAACATCATTTGTAAGACCTGCCTTATTCAAAACACAGTGGCTGAATTCAAATCTACAAAGTCTTCTTTCTCTCCATTGACAGGAAAGGCGGCCTAGTTTATTGGTTCTTGTGTTGATAGACTACAGATGGCTGGAATCCAAAGGTAAAGAACCAATGTGAGGAACTGGTTCCATCACATTATTCTCCATTTTGAAATGAGTTTATTTGGTTTTTAATGAGATCCAGTGTGCTTCAAAGTTTAAAACAAAGTAACTTCTCAGCCGTTCCCCAAGTTGGCTCAGCTTTGTTAGTGGGGCTCACAGACAAACTGTCTGGTTTTACATGACCCAATTGGTTTTAATAACTTCCCATTCAGACAGCATTCTCACTTGCCAAAATAGAATTTTTCATGAATTACTAAATTAGTAATCAGCTCTTACTGACTGTCAGATCCAGTGAAAGCTGATAGGAAGATGTTCTTGGCTTGTAATACAAGCCTAATACAAGCTTGGGGAGGACTCACTACATTTCATCATATTTTTATCAGCCTTCTCCAGCCACCTACATTTCTCTTTCCCAGGTGCCTTTTATTAGCTTGCTGAAAATCTGCAGGAAGGGAGACACTTTAACCTTTGAAAGATTCACAACAGGTATTTACTCTTTCCTCTTCTAACAAGTCAGAACAACCAAACAGTATTAGAGATTGAGTCACCACACACTCGTAAAAGTAGTTTACCAGTCCATTAGTTTATTATTACCAGAAAGCTACCTAGGTCTTAATTAAACTGCAGATCTGTCTCCCTGAGACAAATACAGTTTGGCAAGAATTGGGGAAGAGAAACTCAAGTATGTAATTTAATATTTTTCTCTGCAGTGTCTGTTAGGGATTTTTTTTTTAGAATTGCTGCCGAGGACAATGTTTAGAAATAAGTATCTATCTATAAACATCTGACTGTATTGAGGCAGTCACATGTAAGGTTGGGGCAATAATGTGTGTCCTATTTATTATCCTATAGGTTTGACTGTTAATTGTGATGTGGGATGCTGGACTGGCTTCCAAGCTCTAGTCTTCAAAAATTAGGCTGCAAATGAATGAAAACACTGGAAGAAAAGGGAAGAATTGCTATTGTCTAACCACAACAGTCCAGGCAGGCTGCCATAACAGCATTTCTGAAGCTCTAATTCAATAATTATATTCAGCTACAAATGTATTAGTTTAGCCAAGTCCTCTGGCAGAATGTCTTAAATTTCCTTTGACAAATGCTGTTGTTTGCTTAATACATCATTAAATAGTTTGTCTGTAAGTTGCTATGTTCAATATCAACCTGTTAATTAGATTAATTTGGTTTGGCATTTTGCTAGAAATAGCTTATCTTTTTATGAATGTACAATTTTATTGCATTACAGTTACAGCTATAACACTGCTTACCAACGGTAGTGTATCCAGTTTCCAGAAAATACTGTAAATGTCTCGCAGGCAAAGGACAAAAAAGGCATTTTTCCAGGGCTTCCGTGAGAGGGAACAGTTTTTTCTTGTGGGAAAGAATGCGTAGTCTCATGTCTTTTGTACAATGTACATGTACAATGCCGTGTGCTTACTGTGACCCTCTTCCAGCAGGTTTTACATGGCTGCTGATGTGGCTCGTTGGGAGACTGGACTGTAAGAGTCTTGTTTTACAGTTCTGGCTGCTCCAGGTAATGGAAACACATTTCAGGCAGATAAATGCATGCAGACCCTAGAGCTAGTACTGCTTTCACGTAGAAGTACACCTCTGTAGCTGAAGTTCCAGTAAAGCCCACCTGTCCACAAGCCAACATCCATAATCCTCCATGGTCTCAACTGGATCTATGTTGACATCTTAGGGCAAACTGGTTTGCTGTCCCAAATTCTTTAACTCTCTGACTCTTGTTGCCTTTCAGAAGTCTCCAGAGGTGCTTGTGAACAGTTAGAGGAGACTGAAAGGGAAACAGATTATGATGGGCAGGACAAAGACAGCTTCTTCTTTTCTCCAGGTGTGCTGGATATCTCAGCACAGGGAGAGCTGTTTGGCCAGCCACCCCTCCTTCCCCAACCCCACCCTTGCTGTCTGCTACTTCCTTGAACAACAAGGTTGATTTGACCATGTTTGCCCACAGTCCCTTTGAACAGATGTCCCAGAGGACAACTGAATAGTCAGGAATCCCAGGAGTGCTGTTGGAGTGAGATCTGAGGGCTCATCAAGCTGTAGCTCTGGACACAGAGTTGAAAATGCCCTTGTGTAGATCCATTCAAATCCATAGTGCACCCTAGGCACTTCCTGCACTGGCAGATGTGGAAGGCAGTATCTCTCCCTGGACTTTACTGATGCCAGCAGACTTACTGGAGTGAGCCTTTCCTGCTTTACCACCACCCAAATGGAAAGGAAAAAGCCACCTGGATTTGTCCACAGCCTCATTACCTCTGCTAGTGCTGGTATGGCTGTAGGTCACTGCCTTTAATGTTATTCTTAACAATACCAGAGAAACCTATCTGGTCAGCAAGCAAACCTACACCATCCCTCGTCCAGTGGAGACTGTCTTCTGAACCCCCAATCAGACATGATTTTCTTTTCCAGTCATCTGCCTCCCTGTTTCTGTTCAACAGCTGCAGTCCTCTTATTCAGCGGGAAAAATCAGGCATAGTTAAAACAAAACAAAACCCAGAACAAACACAAACACATCAAATTAAAGAAAATGTTTTAAAGCATTTCAATACTCACATGATGTTGTGAGATGGTTTCATGTCTAAAATGGTAATATTATTTCTGGCAATCTATCTCATGCTATTCTTTTGTTGATTTTTCCAACCTCTCAGGAAATTGGAATGAAAATATTTTACTGATGTTACTATCCCTGGGAAAAGCTTGTCAACATAGATCCAGGTTTATGCCGAAAACTCAAAATGTTTGGCATGTGGTTTTGTTTTTTTCCTTCATCAAAGAGATTATCTGGGGCTAAGGTCTGTTCACATGGAGGCAGCAAGAGATACTGACACTGTAATTAAAACAAAAGGCGACCTTTCATGTCTGTGTACACATATATGCAAATACCTCTTTTTTGCAAATGATAATATAATCATATGAAAAAGTCATTACATTGCAGTAGCTCCCTCATACGAAAGCTGAGTAGACATTCTAGGGATGTATATGCTGTAGAAACCTCTCTCTCTCTCTCTCTCTCTCTTATTTCTGTAGTGGTTCTCTGAGCAGGGGGATCAATGAAGCCTGATTTTGTATGGATTTGTGTCTTGAGGTTGAGACCCTATCTGGACTTTGAGGTCTCATATGAAGTGCTGCACTTTTTACCTCACTGAAGCATTAACCACAGCTCTTAACTGGCTGCCTAGTTTCAGAATATCTTAAAAGACTTAATAGTTTTTGGATTTCAATACCTCTCAAATGTGCTCGATGAGCTTAAGCATTTGAAGATTCACAGAGAGGTCTCAGATGCTCAAAGAGGCAGCACAATATCTTAAACATAGTTTCTACAAAATGAGGCTAAAGCATCCTCGCCTACATATGGAGAAGAAGCATAAAATACAAAGTAAAACAGAAAACATGAATTTAAACATAAACAGGAAGAAGAGGTTCCCAATGCTAAGGAAGAATGTACACATTTGCAGATTAACCATTAATCACACAGGGGAAATCTTCCATTGCCTGTGAGAATTTAGCACCTAATTGCAATTTGTCTCTTTTAAAATTTCCTACACAATCTCTTCTGTAAATGTATGTAAAGCTTCTCACACTGCACATTAAAAAAAGAAAATCATGTATATGCCTATGTGTCTGGGGGGTAAAGGAACTTGAATTTTGGTTGTAGATGTCAGAAAAACTCCCCAATTCCATGGGTTCATTTATGTGTTTTCTTTTTAAATTTTTAATTAAAAGATATTGATTTGTCATTTTGAGATTTCTATGCTTAGTTAAAAACCAGGCAACCAACCAAACTGAACAAACTCCATTGAGGATCTTATTGGTTTTGGAGTTTAATTTTAGCCTGTAAGAGAAAGAGCAATAGCTCAATGACAACACTGTTTTGACAGAAAAGGCCAGACATATGAGCTTTAAGAGTTTTAATTTCCCTGAGGGGTCATAAGGTCCCCTGCTACCAAGTATGTTAAAAAGACAAATCAAACTGAAGAGTTGAATCAGGTTCATTAGCTCTGGCAAATCACAGTTACCACAGCAAATGCATTCTTCCTTGAGTTTGTATGAAAGCAAAAGTTTGCTACGCACCAAACAATGTAAATACAATGCTGTATTTACATCAGTTTTGCCTGTGTCATCATGGCTCAGTGATTCTTAAAAAGGACCAAATTGCTAAAGGAAATGCGAAGAGATCCATTTAACATTTCAAACATCCTCCTGCACACCTGTCCTCTGACCAGTGGTGTAATTTGGGTTCAAACCACAGCAGCAACAAACCCAGTGGCGCAGGATGCTCCTGAGCTCTCTTATCTTTGAGTGCTGAACAGTCAGGAGCAGGGACCGTGTCCCATTTCCACGGATTATTCACGGGCAGGAATTCACAGGCTGAGCAGTCATTTGAAGATGCTCCAAGAGTTTTGAAGGCTGGAAGAGGTGCTGGGGGCAGAGGGGCAGGCGGCTCTTAGTGAGGTGTGGGGAGAAAGGATCAGATGCTGAACTGAAGAGGTTCACAGGCTGTCGAGAGAAAACTGGGGGTTGAGTTAAGAGAGGCAGCTTCAGACTTTCCAGCTATGAGTCATACAAATCATGAAACTACTTGAAATATTTCACCTACTCATACATCTCCTTTATCTTTAACCTCTTCCCTCTTTTTCATAGTTATTCTCCTGTTCTGCTTTCTTTCAAGTCACATCCTGCACTGTTTTCCTGCTTCCTGGTCCCCTGTTCCCATTTTGGTATCTTTCTGTTGCTGAGCATTCGTTACATTTTTCAGATCTTTCACATTTTGGAAATGCTACAAGCAGTACCTCTGAGCTTAAGTCATTGAATATTTGGTCTCTATGATGACAGAGTACTAAACTGTTTTAAAAAAAAAAAGTACCTGAGAAACTAAATCAATGATTTTTTTTTTAAAGTATCCACTATCCACATACGTGCCCCCAATCTACATGGCTCCAATTATACCCGTAGTAAATTGGCGATATTAAATGTTTAGAGTGCAGCTGAAGTCCCACTCTTTGATCAGGTGGAAGGGATATAAAAACTCAAAAGTCTCAAGCACGCTGTTCAGCCAGAAAGCAGATCCCTAGCAGCTCTGAGGTTGGTTTTGTTCTGAAGCTGAGTGAACCAATGAAGAATTGCCAAAGCAAAAAAAAGGTGAGAGGTGCCCAGATTTCTTCAGTGTTATCTCCAGCTCAGAGCACGGTGGCTGAATGGTCACCCACTGCACTTGTGCTGTGGATGAAGCAATGAGCGGCACACACATCCCTTCTTGGGACTGGGAAACGTGTCCTGAGACTGCTGTGAGGCACTGAAGTGGCAGAATGGAGCAAAGCCTTTCCTAGCCCTTCTCTTTTATGGGGTCATTGCACATGTAATGTTTAAAGCCAGAAACAAAAATCTGCCCGGCCCAGCTTCTCCATGTCAGGAGCCCAAGAGCTGGCAGGATCTCGGAGCATGACAGGGGCAGTCTGCAATTCATGTGCATTGGGCCTGGAGTGACATTTGGCAAACTAAGATTTGTAGGACACAATTGTCATAGAGCATCCCACAAAAAGGGGCCTCCTTTGATGTTCATCTGGATGTTGTACGGGAGGTGGGCAGTACGCAGCTCACCTCCTCCTGAATGGGAAAAGAGGTGTATGCAGAAAAACCTGCTTGCCTGCTTTTTGAAGAGATGGGTAGAAGAAAATCAACTCGGTTTGTGAAAGACTAGGAAAGCATCAACCCCCATCCCCACTCCAGCAGGACTGCCTGGGGAAGGGGAAGTAGTGTTTGGCTGGTTGTGCAGTGGGTGGTGCTGTTTTGGAAAAAAACTTGCTTTCTTTTAAATGCCTCCTGCCAGGTCAGGGACAGCAAATATTCAAAAAGGACTGCTGCTTGTCAATGACATATGGCTCCTGCACCCCAGTACTCTGCACTTCTATTTCTACACTGCCTATCTCCACTTCATGCAGGGAAAACTGAAGTGGCATGTATCAATTATTCCAACAGAGTCAAGAACGTTAAGTCCGAAAGAAGAGTTTATTATGCTTTGTCAGAAAATGTCTGATATCAGATAATTCTTTCTTTTTGCAATGATCTGCTTAAAAACTGATGTGAAACACATACAGGCATGAAACAGCTTGTATTGTTTTTACTGTATTTCTTTTGATTGTGCTACACCATGAAAGAAAAACAAACACATCCAAGAAAGCAGACACTCCCAGGCTCCACATCTGCAAAGTGCAGAAGAGTTGTTTAGGTCTCCAGACTCCATCCTGTATCTATTTAAACATAGATGTTTCTATATTTATATGAAGACTCTTGCAAGTAAGGGAACAAAGCCTAGTCCAGACTCCACTCTGGAAGGTGGAATTTAGATTTTAAGATTTTTTTTTTCAAGTTTAGATTTTTTGCTAGACACAAGATAGAGTGTCTCCTTAGTTTTGCTTTATATTGGACCAAATTATAAGTGTTTAACCTGGAGAACTGGAAATCTCCAATGTCTGCACATGGTCAGTGGATCTGATATTCCTTTAGTGTTGCTGCTGCTGTCAGCAAGGGACAGGAAATCCAGTCACCTGGAGGCCAAACCTGCTGAGAACAGGAACCACAGTCCCTCAGAGCCCTGCTCTGCCTTCAGTGACAGTTCACTGAAAGCAAGATGCTCTGAACACAACATTTTGGCTGCAACACACTGTTTTGGGTTTTTTAAATGAAACTGTTTTGCCAAATACCTCCTGACAAGACTAGTTTTGCTTTCTGATCCCCATCCCTTTCCTGTACAGAAAAACCCAACTCATCCACCATACTAAACATTCAGTGACTT
This sequence comes from Oriolus oriolus, assembly GCA_013400235.1. NCBI lineage: Eukaryota > Metazoa > Chordata > Aves > Passeriformes > Corvidae > Oriolus > Oriolus oriolus. The sequence goes on along the minus strand of VXBT01008759.1, from coordinate 236,248 downwards.
AACAAAAAAAAGCAACACAAAATTTAATTTTATACAGTTCCTACCACAATCCTCCCAAAACCTGAAATGATCCAAACAAGAACTAGAGAGGCCTAACTGCTATCTGCTCAATTTTCTTCACAATTGATAGTCCATATTATGCTGTCTGGCAGCTGATAATTTTTAAATGCACTGCAGGGCATATTTATTTCTCTTTTGACACTGTTTACACATTATACTTATCTTGCTTAGTTAAAAAACAAACAAAAATTTGAGCACTGGCATAATTTTACCCTTTCTTAACATAATCGAATTACTTCTGGTTATACTCTAGTCTGTCACATTAAGTCCCACTTTATTGAGTTGTCTTACTGCACGTTGTATTGTAGCAGTGCCTAAAGACTCAGACAAAGCACATGGTCCTTTTGTGAAGCCCACAGACTAAGGATCCATTATTCTTTTGGGTGTAGATACAGTTCTCTTCATAATTGCATCCTGAGCTGTGACAAAGTGGCTGCCAGGCAACACAGCTGTCAAAACTACATTGGAGGGCATTTGGAAAGCACAAATCAAATAAATAATAGAAATGTTTGGGACACAACAATGTTTGGGATTGTCATAACCACCCTTGTCCATGCAGAAGGGTTGGTGCTGGTGTTGCCAATTGGGACTCCCAGATCTCTCTGGCATTTTGAGGTCTGCAGCACACTTTTTGTCTAAAGGCTGTCACTATCCTGTCTCTTTTCTGTCTTTTGTGTCAGCAATAGGCATCACGCAATGGGCAACATCACTTTGCTCAAAGAGGTGATTTTTTTTACACTTAACCTTTCATATCTGGCTAAAGTAATGGGTAACAGCAGCAGGAAGGAGGTGGTGCCAGAATGTGGCTGGAGCAAATTCTGTCCCTTCCAAGAGTACCCAGGTTGGCCTGATTCACGCTGCTCATCAAATCATGCACACAGGGTGCAGTTAAGCTCATTCAATGACAGACAGCTACTGAAAGGAGCAGTTCTGCTGTACCTCACTTCCAGGTTTCTGCCTTCCTCAATCCTGCAGCTGTGTGGTCACAAGGTGGATCAATTCAGCTGTATGGCCAATGGAAAATCCATTATTTTCTGAGGTGTTATTTTTCCACCAGATTGATCAGCTGAATAGAGTCTGATGGTTACCAGATCCCACAGAAGGGTGGCAAAGGGAGTAACACATCCATGGGTTGCAGTGTGGTAAGGCCAGTGCTGCTGAAAGGCCAGGCTGCTGCTGCATTCAGGTGACATTCCAATGTCACACTGATGCTGGAAGAGGCCATCCTGTGTCTCGGCACCCTGATGCAGGTTGGGTACATCTGTCATCTTTCTGCTATGGGTGACGCTGTGATCCCAGAGGGGCTGGTTTAGGGACCACATCAGTGACAAAATAAACCTATTCCTTTTTTACTTTATTTTCCCAAGGTTAGTGTCATGGTTAAGCCAGTTCCCTGTGGGGCTGGAGGAGTACTAGGGTCAGTCCTGAAACCAGTGGGACCTCTCGGTTGGGACAAGGCAACAGCTTTCTCTAACATGGCTGTGAGATTGATAATGTCATTTACTCAGACATTTAGGCACTGGTAAACTCATCCTGGATGAGCAGGTCAGCCTTATTTGTAGCTTTGAGGCACAAGATATATGTAAGGGAGACTCACATTACCATCAGTTCTGTGATCTAAATAAGAGAGAATAGAGTCTGGCAGAGAGGAATAGCTGTACCACTGAGTTAGAAAAGGCAAGCTCCAGAGACCATATAAAGTCCCCATAATTCCTGGAACTGAATTCTAGACAAGTCTTTTACAAATAGTAAGGGAATTGGTTTCTGTCATTGAGAGTTCTCTTCCAGGGATTACCTGAATGATGGGAAGCAAGTCATTCACCTGGGATGAACTGCTTGGTTTCTCCAGTATCAATGCTGGCTGGCATTGGAGGATGAAACACCTCTTTGAGTCAAAAAACCACCGGGAAGGGAACAGAGAAGGTCTTCACCCCTTGCAGCCATAAATAAGCACTGGACTAGAGGGTAACTCGGGCAAGCGAGAACGTGAGGAGGCTTCCAGCCCAGGCAGGCTCAGTGCTTGGGGGTCACATCAGGCTGCTTGGGACTTCCCCCAGCCCGGTCTTGACAGCCTCCAGGAGGAAGCCGAGGCCACCTAGCCCCTGGAGGAGCCCGAACCCTTCTCGCCTCGGCTCCGACGCGCCGTCTCTGAGCGTGCTGGCCACTCTCCCACGTGTTCTTGCCGTGGGTCCGGGTCTGTGCGGGGAGCCAGGGGCGGTGGGCACAGAGCCCAGGCGGCGGTCCCTGAGCGCAAAGGAGTTAACAGGACTTTCTGCCTTTTCCCGCCCGCGCCTCCTCCACCCTCCTCATTACCTGCACTTTATCACCGCCGGAGCCGTGGCGCGGGGCGGGAGCGGTGCAGGGCCGGCGGAGTTGCCCGCGGCGCTGGGGCCGCGCCGTGCGGGGGCAGGTGCGCGAGTGCTGCGCGCTGCGTGCGAGGCAGCGCCTGCCCGCCCGCCCGCCCGCTCGCCGTGTGCCTGCCGGTGGGT